>CAAKHG010015475.1:14986-43541 GCA_901007715.1 Dactylopterus volitans | reverse complement strand
AGTTAAATTTTTTTCGAGAAATTGGATTAAAAAAAAATTTAAATTTTCATGCCTTGATTCAAAAACAAAGACATTATTTCAAACTGACAGTGCAGAAAAGTGCAGAAACAAAAAAGGTGGCTGCACGTAAATCCCAGAGCTCCTAAAGTAATAAATTATAATTAAAAAAAACAAAAACCACTAAATGTTAAGGCCGAATAGTTTTAACAATATAGTAACAAAAAAACAAACAAACAAAAAAAAAACACATATACAAATGTATGCTATACAATATCTGTCAGGCTTTTTTTCTTTTTTTTTTTAAAGTGCACAAAAAGAAGCATTTTGTGTTGTTTAAAAAAAAAGGACCTGAGCTGTCAGAAAAATACAAATCGCAAAACTGGATTTGTTTCAACATTAAAACTTGTTCAACTAGGACTGCAGCTTTCATTTATTTTAGTAATCGAATATTCTACCAATTTTTCCAATCGACTGAGTAATCGGATAAGAAATACTTTTGCTTTGTTGAAGAGCAATAGTAAACATAGAATAGAAAAGGCTCTCTGAAAATGAACCGGTTTCCTTTTTAAAAGTTCCATTCTTATTGCAATTTTAGTGCTTAAAGTTAATGGAAATGCACCACCAAATAAAAATTTCAATAAACAGATACAATAAAAGCTAGGGGTGTAACGGTTTTGAACCGAACCGCTGAACCGCAGTTCAGAGGAGTTCGGTTTAGTGACTCGTTTCCTCATCTTGAACCGCGGTCCCGTCACGCGTGTCAAGATTACGAGGAGCACATGAACGCAGCGCAACGTCTCACACGTGCCGATGGCGGACAGACATGAGCTAGCAGAACCCTCCGGCGGCTCTTCGGTCGTCCGTACGGAGGCATTTTAGATTTTCAGTTGAGACTACAGAGGCCGGCGGTCGTGTCGTTATCAAGACGCAAGTTATTTGTCGTTTGTGTTCGGCGAAACCGTCTGTGGGAGCGAGGGGCACTAGCCTCAAACATGCTAGCACATATGAAGAGACATCACGCCGACGGGGACCTCGCTCAGCCCGGCGCAGCGGCGACGACCCCACGACAACAGCTAGATCTTCACGAAGCCTTCAAAATGAAACTTGGTCCGAAATCAGAGCGAGCAAAAGCAATCACCAACGCTGTTGGGTTAAACCGGACCGCAACTTAAAAACCGAAAGTTGAACCGAACCGCAGGTATGGTGAACCGTTACACCCCTAATAAAAGCACGACTCTAGTTTAGTGATGTCATAACTGGCCCCGACAGAGAGGCAGCGTACACACCTTTTGATCAGTTCTGCTGCTGCTACTCATACAAAAAGTAAATAAACTGGTTTTTCATCCATCTATGAAATGGTGAAAAACACTGTTCCCCCAAAGCCCAAGAGGACGTCCTCAAACCAGCAGCCCACAACCCAAAAGACCTTCACTTTACTGTCATAGACTAGAGAAACCAGAAAATATCCATATTCAAGAAGCTGGTAACAGACATTTTGGACTATGGACCATCCACGAATTCTGCACTGGGTCGCCTACCTGCCATGACATCGTCCGCGTCATTAATTCAGTCTTTCAGCACTCATTACACCAATTAAGCCACAGCAGGCCATTGACAAGTTTATAGCACCAAAGCAGGCTTGAACCCCAGATCACCTTTATATTGAATGTAAAATGTTAAAAATGCATGTTCCCCTTTTCCTCCAATCAAAAGAGTCCTTTGAGACACCTTAGTTGTAATCTAGAAAGACATTTACCCGCTCATTACTGCCCACAAATGCATGTGCTTACGACTCTCAGGCCTCTGTGGTGCTGAGAGGAAACCCATCAGTGGGGGTGCTTTGCAAGCGCAAGGGAAAAAAAAAAAATAAAAATTGCGTGCATGCAAAAACAAGTTCTGACGACTCCATCCTCGAGGAAAATGCTGTAGTCCGTATGCAAAACTTACATCACTCTGTTGATGAAGTCTTTATGTTCCTCGGGTACGTGTGCAGGCCCCTTGGAGGAAGACGGGGAGATGTAGGACGGCGTCCCCACGCCGTTAGCGTGTTGATTCCTCCTCTCCTCCGTCTGCTCCCTCAGCTGGGCTTCCTCTTCTTGGTTCAGGTACGGAATTCCTATTCAGAATCAGAAAGGACAGTCACGATTTTCCTTACAATCGGCACCGCCGTCATGCCGCTTACGTCAACGTCTTTTTGGACTCCAGATCTGTAAAGTAGCTAATCAAAACTAGACCAAGCACGTCGCCCGTCCCTGAGCAAATCTGCGCGCCTGCTGCAGTAACCTTGGTTGAATATCCAGCAAAAGTGCACCTCGATGGGCCATTCAGGGCTTTACTCACCATGACAGAACACCTTGTTGAAGTCAAATCCTTGACTGGCCAGGAAGTCAATACTGGAACTCTAAAAAAAAAAAAAAAAAGATAAATGGTCCGTCCACAAAAAAAGTTTCTCCCAAAACAAACAAAAAAAAGGTTCTGGAACAAATCATTTTAATACCATCTTCGTATTCGTCGCTTAAAAAAAGGCAGTTAGCTCCGACTCTTAACTGATGAGCCCGGAGGGGAGGAAGCGCTGACTTACTTGACAGATGAACTTGATGTCAGGCGATGTCCTGTTGAAGGGTTTGGGGAATATATAAAAGTTAAAAGTCTTTGTGATGTACCTGCGGAGACAGATGACAGGAAACAGAAAAATAAGGACAAGTGTATTTTTTTCTTCTTTAGACAAATAAACCTCGACCCCGTTCAGTCCCCGGGCGCTAGTGCGGTTGCCATCCAGCCCCTCTAAAGCCCCTTTCATACTGGCCAAAAAACCCCCACTAACACCCTCTAACATCCGCCTTTTGTCTTCACTGTGAAAGGGTGCAATCAGCATTCGCTCAGGTCAAACGGCTCGCCAGTGGCCACGGGCATCTAAAATCGCCTTCACCTCCAAAAAACTGCCGTTACGACGGCACGACACCCGGGCGGATATGCCAATGTGCGCGATGACGTCTGATGCTGCATCCCATATGTAAGTGAATTCCAGCTCCTGAGGGGCCGCGAAGGAAACTCGGTCTTTTGCATCTGATGAAATCTCCCCACAAACTTGCTGCGCTTTGTGATAAGTGAACCACTCTGACTGGAGCCCAGGATTTCACAACATGATGCACAGCCTGAATTTGCATTAAAAAAAAAAAATCTGAAAAAAAAGAGCCACTCACTTGGACTGCGCCTGGTCATACTTGAACGTGCACAGTCCAAACTGGAAGAGCAGAAAGTCCATGGAATGCTGGTGGGAGAGAACACAAGCGGAGCTTTAGATGAGCTGAACCGCGGAGGTCGCTGGGAGGGGGGGCGAAGGGGAGCGAGGCGGACGCGCCGGTCGACTCATCCCACCTTCTTCAGCTTGGTGTACCGCTCCTCCGGCGTGTCCAGCCCGTTGGTCAGCGCGCTGACGTTGGGGCCGTCGCTTATCCCTGAGGAACACCACAACTCGTCACTACACACCTACACACCGTTTTCGGATTTTTTTTTTTTTAAATTCTTTTACAAAAAAATAAAATAAAATAATAATGTTGGTGCAGCTACCTGAAAATTCCCCATCGATGGCAAGGAAGTCAGCCTCTTCTATGGCGGCGTACACGGAGTTTAAGCAGTCTTTAAAATCTGAACAACATGAAACACACGGGTTGGGGGGGTGGGGGAGAGCGGATTAGAACCGGGGCGGGGAGAAAGTGCTGGCCGGCGCACGGGCACGCAAACGCCGCAGCAGCCGCCGCCGCCGCTCGCCCTCGCGGTGCTCGGTCCCCCAGCTAGCTAGCTAGCTTGCTTGCTTGCTTGCTAGCTACCCAGGAGCACATCCACACACAGCGGAATGGAGGAGCCTCGCTCGTGTGCGAGTGTGTGTGTGTGTGTTTTTAAAAGACATGCCCGGCCACCGCTCGGTTGTACAATCACCCGACGAACATTTCGCAGTGAAAAGTCAAGAGTGCAAGTGTCGCGCCGGCGGCTCGCTACTCACTCTTGCGTGTCACCTCCATCCTCGCACAATGACTGAACCCGCACTGACAGCTAACGCTAGCTAGCCTGACGTCTGCTGGCTTTTAACCGTTTACAAACACTTCCGGGGCCGCTGAGCAGCGGCGGCCAGCGCCGGGCAGCTTCGGAGGCTTTGTGCACGGTAAATAAATAAAAAATAAATAAAAATGTTAATTAAAAAAAAAATTTTTTTTTACATCCTCAGTCTTAAGCTGTAGATATGCACGCTTTCTAACGTCTTGACTGCAATTTTTCTTTCTCAGAATAACGGGAGAAATGTCAAGTAGCACTGATTTAGAGGTGAGTCTACTCTACTTTTCTTTTAATTTCCCGTAAATCAAGCTGACAGAGGCTGAAAAACCTTATAAAAGAGCCATACTTTTTTTTCCAGTTAGTTTCTGCGTATGAATGGTAATAAATGTCACAAAAGTTATGGATAAACTGCACCACAAACGCTTGTGGTCAACCATTTTAGACTCATAAAAGTATCTGTATGTCTACTCAGCTGCTTGTTGCTGCTCTTGGTCTCAGATGCAGTTTCATTGAGGCCTGTAATTCGAGAAATCCCTGTGTTTATAGGTCAAGTTTTAGCATGATGATAGATATGATCTTTAATTTCATACTCGTCGCAGCGACTCGGACCGCTGCATTGGATAAAACTGTACAAGATTAGTCACTATGCTGATACGAAATGATGCAATCGTGTAGGCAGGTTTTATTATGGCAACCATATAGTTGTTGTATCATATACTGTGTACATATATATATAGTATATACACACTGTATGCAAAGTTATTTCTCTGGTGTAGTCATGCTGCTGATACTCGGTTCCAGAGACAGAACAGTTCCCTAAATCATTATCCACTGTGATGAATCTATTTTATTTTTATTCAGAACAGTGTTTTCAGAGTAGAAGCAGGGGTGGAAGCAGTTTCTCCCTCCATTGAAATGCAAAGATGACATTTCACAAAGCGCAGACGGGATGATGATTTATTTTCCTTTTAATAATAGCAACGCAGGAGAGGCTTCACCTTTTTAGGTGTGATGTTTTATTCCTGGGGTGTAAAAAGTGCAGGATTTTATGCGGGATTCTGTTCCACGAGGATGAAATGCAAAGGATCTTAAGCACACAACAGAAATGCAGTCTCGTGTCTGACTGCTGACTGCGGTTGTCTGCATGCAAGGAGATGCAAAATGCAAAAAACTTGGGTTCTCAAGAGCTCTTTTTGTCACATTCTTGTAGGAGGACGCGCTGTTCTCACTTCAGCAAACAGGAGGAAATAACATTTGCATCTGCGACCAGAGACACAGTCGGCGCGCAAAAGTACATTTTCACCTCCGAACAAACAGAACGCGGCACAAACAAACAGGGTTCCAGGCTGAGGAGTGACGATGTGAAGTGTTAAGTGATATGGAAATAAGAAATACGGCAGTGCGCAACATGGTGACAAATGCTTACATAAGCGGTAAATGACACGGCAAATTAATTAAACAGGACTCATGAGTGGATGCGAGAGAGTGGGAGGGAGGATGTGTGTGTGTGTGTGTGTGTGTGTGTTGCACTTGAGCAGAGGGTACTTGAATCATAATTGATCTATGGGATGCCTTTATTTTTGAATGACCTTTTAGGTGTCTTTTCAGATTTATTGCTGGTATGGTTTTCTGCACACACTGTGGTGGAAATGGTGGATTAGCCAAGAATTAATGTAGAAAAGCAAACCGCACCTCCAGTCAACCTTCGATAGCTTGAAAAAAAAAAAAGGTCATTAGTAGTTTTAAGGTGGAAAAGTCACCTCAAGCAGCTGAGACCAACCAGAATATGTTTTTTTTTACAGTCTGGTGGAATAAAAAATTTACTTTTGAAGGCTTTTCTTTTCACCATCAGTGTCTGGTGAGTCAGGCGGTGGGGACCGGGGGTGAGTTGGTCTGCCTTGGTTGCAGCAATCTTTCCATCAATTCCAAGAGATAATTTTGTATTAAAAAAAACCCAAACATTATCAATAAACTTTAAAACTTCAGTAAATCCTTATGCTTGATACATCAGTTATCTACACCTGGATGATGATCGTGCTTTATTTTCAAAATAAAGCACCGCCTTATAAACTGCAATATGGATATGTTGCTATTGTGCTAGGTAAGCTAACATCCGGACTCTCACTCTCTGCAGTGTGCGCATGTGTGTGTGTATGAGTGCTGCTGTGGTTATTAAATTATTATTGGTTCCTGGTTTTTAAATGTAAGGATTTGTAGCTTTTTGATTATCTTAGGGGTTTGGACTTTTAATGTATTAGGCAAAACAAACACATCTGATCCTTTTTTCTTAACTGAAATGAAAATTAAAACGGCGCTTTCCAACATAACCTGATAACACTCTAAAGTTTTGTGTATTTACAAAATCAACCAAAGCAAACTTAAATGATAGAAAAAATGTCTCAGGTTTTATTATAAAGTTGTCGGGGTAGTGTTAGTTTTTTCGTACCTACTCACATAACTAGTTTTGTGAATGTCCTGACTGATCTAGTTTTCACCAAAAAACGAGAAGAAAATATAGCTAAATAGAAAACCTGATGCAAAAAAGATCCTAATCCAAAAAATGACAAAAAAAAGAATGAATAATGCAAAACTTTTTAACAGTTTGACCAAATGATGACTCAGTTATACATAAAAATAACCAGCACAAAATACCTGCGCCAGCAACTTTCCCACATATAACTTTTCAATCAACTGATTATTTATTTGGTCTCTAGGTTTCAATTTTATTTTCATGCGATTAATTCTTCAAAGCTGCACGTAGACCTAAAGCTGGGTGATGTTGCGGCCATGAGTAACACACATGATTTTGCTGCTGCATGCTGGATTAGAGTATTTCTGGCGGGCGCTGGCGTGAGGGGCGGAGGGCTCCTCGGCCGCAGATGGGATGGATCTTGACAAACTGATAATGAAACAGGCGGCAGGCAGAGGGAGTCAGCGGAACCCCGCGCGCTTCCGTCACAGTGAAAACATCACGGTGTCAAATGCTGAATTACCTTGACCGGTTTCTGGGGACGTGGCTTCCACGCTCTGTCAGCGCGAACAGGATGACTGTAGTTCGGAAAATGGGAAAATGGATTTATGGATTGGAGAATACAAGGTCAGGTGAGATTTTGGAGGTGAGCGCGCGCATGAGTGGAAGTGATAGGAATGTAATTTAAATACTGGGTCTGAGTGTTTCCAGTTACGACCATAGAGTTTCTCACCCCAAATATGGCACGGCAAAACATCAGCTCATCATAATGACTATTTGGGTCTAATGAAATATATATACTGTATATTGCTGCTATATGTTGCTCACTAGCGTCTGCTAGATTGTTTCTGAGGTGATCAACCAGTGCCAAGTAGGAAAGAAATGCATTTTAATTGGAACACCGTGATGCAACTTGTTGCAAAATGAGCCTAAAACCTGTAAACTTTCTCAGAGGTTATGCATCATGTGTCGCAAAGCCTGCGGAGAGAGAAATGCATTTCACAAACTTATGATTTCTTCCTTGAATCTCATTGTCTTTGCTGCTGCCATTCCATAAACATCATACCAAGCCAAGTCGTGCCTTTGACTTTTTGCACGTTTTTATTAAAGCGGCTCTGAAGCGGGTAGAACTTAAAGCAATATCAAGGGGACACCGCGAGCACAATGAAAGCCTCCCCATCCGCCTCCACCTAGTGTGACCTCCGCTGGTCTGACCACAGAGAAAAAAATAAAATAACACAAACATAATTACAGAACTAATAATAATAATAATAATAATAATAGCAGAGAAAACAAAGCCTGCTGGAAAACAATCCAACAAACACAAAAAGCACAAGGACGCAGCTATGATATGATAGAGGAATTTTAATATCATGTGGCATTCACCATGCAAAGCAGACAATTTCATATGTGCACATATACTCTATATACACAGGAACAATAACAAATAGGGTTAGGGTTAGCTCATTCATACACATTACGTATAGCTTCATGAAAACATCCGCATTTAAGAACTTGTAAAGCACTCTGTGTTGCATTTTTTATGTATGAAAAGTGCTATAAAAAATACAGATTGAATGAGTGAACTACAGATAGACGACACGTGTAATTTATTTCATATAAAACAGAAAATATAGTTCATCTCCCCATTAAAAAAGACAGTGACATCGTTTTAACATGCAACCAGTTAAAGTGGATCAAGAAGAGCCCGTGTTCATCTCAAACTTGCTCCAAGACTTTTAAAATAATGGCTGGTTTTCTAAAGAAAAAGCAGACTGTCACCATATGAGGGCGCCATAATCTGCAGTATGAGAGGATTTTCTGCTCTCTCTCTATCGCTTTCTCTCTCTCTTTCTCTCTTTTTCTCACGCACACTCACACACGCACACACCAACGCACGTCAGTGCTTAAGCTTGCAATGAAAGCCTCTCCCTGGATGTATTTTTTTCCCCCCTCCATTTCAACCAAGTGTATTATAACTTTCGCCGACGAAAAAAGGAAACAATTGGGCAGCCTGAGCGGGGAGTTAGTGAAAGAATGAAATGCAGTCTAGGTGGAGGATGAGTGACGGGAGCGAGAGGCGGGGGTGCTGCAATTCGAGAGAGGAGCAGGCTGAAGAGAAACCATTAGCATCTGTCAAGTGATGTCTGTGTTGTTTGTTTACTGATAAAGCCGCCGACCAGCGGACAACCCCGCCACCACGCTCTCCTCCTTTAGAGCAGACAAAGAAGCCGAAGGGGAGGCCACAGGGATTATGAGGAAGGAGAATATGTTAGTGAAAGAAGCAATCAGAAAGGTTGGATGAAGGTCAGGAGGAGGCGAGAGTTCGGAGATTTGTAACGCAGCAGGTGAAATACTGGACACTTAGGAGTGAAGGAGCACGCAGGTGGGGAGACGAAAGCAGGAGCACGCTTGTAATGTGACAGTTACCGGCTCAATAAACATCTCCCCGCCCGTCATACACATAAAACTGCGCACACAACATGCAAAGTACACACGGGCGGCACAGGGGAGCTCGCATTTTTGTAACCTGCTCAGACAGTCGTGTTATTGCTCCCCTAATCATGCGTGAGATTGGATGGGAACACACAAGCAACAAACCCGCTGTTGACACGTCCTGTGCCATTTCATCGCGCGCGCACGCGCGCACACACAAACACGCACGCACACACGGACACACACACGGACACGCACTCTGTGTTTTAACTGGTCCTCCGGTGAATAGAAACTGATTTGCTTTCAGGCCAAAATAACGAATGAATAAATGTGCTCTATCACTCTGTAATTGCAGGGGGAGGGGGGCGAGGTGGAGAGGGGGCGGCGGAGACACGCGGCCGTGAAAAGAGATAAAAGTTTTTCAGAGATGCGGAAGTGTAACAGATGAGTTAGAACAAAGAGTAAATCGATGGCAATTTAGGGAAAAGTGGGCTTTGTTGGCTGCCTTTCCCTTTATTTAAAAGAACTCAGATGAAATGAAGAACTGAATAAAGGTGGACGTGTGACTCATAGACCGCACTCACTTTCCATCTCGGATGCAGTGGGGTGAGTTCCCTTCTCATATCTGGACTCCACATTTGTCACGATCGAGAGGAGGAGAGATGCCGGGTTATTCTGAGAGGGGCTCGTCATCGTCAACATTTCGGGCTTCCCGACTGTTTGCCGTGGTCTCGGCTGAGATCTCAAGGCAAACACGTATGTTACGGTGGCAGCATCCAAATTTGTCTTGGAGACTCGGAGCAGGCAAATGCGGCAGCTTAAGTGCATACATGGATGAGAGACTCGGCATTAATTAGGCAGGCAGAGCACAAGGTGTTCAAGAGATAACGGGAAGTAAATAAACAGGACTGAAAAGTCACAACTGAGTAACTGAGTAAACAAGATTTAAACATTAGGAATTTTCACAATTGCCAAAATCTTTATAGCAACACATGAATCCAGTATTGTTATTCCACATTAAAGAGCACATGCTGTTTTGGGGTGATACATTCAAAGGCATTTGCGGTTTACAGACATTTCACATTTGTCACAGGTTGAAACATCTGAACACCACATCTGCATCGACTGCGCTATATGTGAAACATCAGGAAAAAACAGGCGATTTGAATGTATCGTGGAAAAAAAAAACAAAAAAAACATGTCCCATGATTGCAAAACATGTGAAACAATCGGGGGGGAAAAAATGGAAACATGATTGCACCATGTGTGGAAAAACACATTCATGCCATGAATGCAAATCACGTGCAGCAGTCCAAAATACATTCCCATTATTGAAACCCTCCCCCCCCCACAAGAGCCTTCAATGCGAAACACGTGAAATGTCCTCAAAAAATAAAACATGACACATTAAAGTATCTTATGTGGAGAAAAAAAACACACTTATGCCATGAATGCAAAACATATGAAACAGTAAAAAAAAAAAAAAAAAAATGGAAAAAAAAAATCGCATTGTTGAAAAAAAGCTCACATGTGCCATGGATGCGAAACATGTGAGATGTCCGGAAAAAAAGAAAAAAAACCCCGTAAACAAACATTAAACATGAACGTGCGACACAGAAAAAAAAAAACCCCAACATGCTCCATGAATGCAAAACATGTGGAGCATTCATAGGCAAAAACACGTGGAAAAATGAATGTGTAGCATCTGAAACATCCAAAGAAGACATGAAACATGAGTGTATTATTTGTGGGAAAAAAAAGAAAAGTGTGCCATGAATGGAATGGTGCGTGAATGGAAAGTGGTGAAATATGCGGACACCACGTGTGAATGCATCGCATGCGAACACGTGGCACCAGCATTTGTCCGTCCAGTTTTGTCTTTCTGTCTAATCTTGAATGCAAATGTTAGTTCTGCTTTGAAGGACTAAAGTGGAATAAAGAACTTACTTAGCATGCAACTCATCTATTTCAGACAGTAGTCCATATCAGTGCAAATTAAAAGAAAAGCGAACATTGACATATAATATTGATATTGCAGTTCGCAATGTCTATATTTTCCGCTGCATCATATAGGCAGCAAAAAAAAAAGAAAAATAATAAATCCAGCCTCTGTTTTATGAGTGCACTTCTGCAAGGGCATCAAGACTCTTAGCCACATGTAAATTTGTCCAGAAGTAGGCAACAGGAGGTGAAAAATATTAATGACTGTGCATTAATCGCGACTGAGCCGCAAAGATCTGCAGCGCGTGTAAACCTGCCCTCCGGGTCGCATGTAAGTGCTGGCACTTGATCTCTCCTGTGTTCCCTATAAAAAAAAAAAAAAAAGGCCATCAGCATTGGGATTTTATTGACTGTAACACCCAGTAGAATGAATACATACATGACACACACACACACGCGTGCGCCCAGGCACACACTTAAACAGAGCTGAACAGTGGCTGATGATAATCTACTGTGATGGCACTCGCTGCCACAGTAATTTTATGAATCACGTCCAATTTCCGAGGCATCTGATCTTGCAAGATAGGAGGCAGTTACCGTACAGTTTAATAACAATAAAAAAATAAAAAAAAAAAACTGCCCCACACCCTCCCCACACGCCCCCCATTTTAATGTCGGCGAGCTAGCTTGCCGGGTAAAACCGCAGCCTGTGCAACTTTAGGCAGTTCTGTATTGTTCCTACAATCTCTGCCATCGTTCGGCGACGTGAGCGACGGCAGAGATTACAAAGGCGCCAGGAGCTCGCTGCCTCTCCCAGCCTCTTTGTCCTTCGACGCAGACGTGTGCGGTGAGCATGTGCCAGGGCCTTGCCGGCGGTGGTGTCATGCTATCAGCAACAGTGGGTTCCGTGTTAATTCGAGGGGCCCATTCAGGCGTCACCCTTTGCCAGCGCTTGCGAACGAGCGTCCGAACGCAGGCAATTAAAGGAATAATCGCGAGTGTCCTCAATTAAAACTAAAGGCTGCGGAGTCGCCGTCTGTTGTCGAACGAGGGACCACGATGGCGACGCAACGATGCAAGCCTTTGCGTTTTCTGTGTGTCCATGCCGACGCCTGAGGGGGAAACACTTGTGCATTCCGTTGCTTGTTGTTGTTTTTTTTTTTGTTTGTTTTTTTATTCCATGTGCGCCGAAGCGAGTCTTCCCGGGGTCCAAAATTCAGATGCAATGAAGCAGAGTTATGATGAGATTTTTAGCCACATGGCTGCAACACAAGCCATCAACATAACAAAGGTATGCAATAAAATCATTGTTGGCAAACACTTGCTTATTTACACATCCGGCAGACGCAAAGGAACATTTATGTTCAATGGGAGTTGTTCCGACGGCCATCGGGGAATATAAGCTCAATATTCACCCTCCTTTTATCTCTGTTGTTGGTCTCCGCTAACTCCTAAGGGAAATACATGGCCTTTCAGCTGCTAAATGCTCCATTGTTACCACACAGCCAATGGAGGAGAGTTAAATTGATGGTGCTAACGAAATCCCTCATTGAACATACGTTTGATTATGCTCCATTTGTCCTGTTGTGAGAAACCTCTCTTTAGGTTTCAATGCTGTACTCAGATGCACATACCGTATTCGTCATCTTTGCTTGGTGTGATTTTAAGTCATAAGCCGCTGTATCTCATCGCACGTAACAGTCAGCTTTTTTTTTATTTTTATTTTTTTTTTATTATTGATTGCTTGTACTTTGAGCCTAGTCTGCAACAATATAATTGCATGTAGCTTTAAAAAGTACGTGACTCTCTACTCTGTATTTGACAACATAACCCTGTCAGAATATTTTTAAATCAGCATTAAAACCACTGCAGTCTCAACTGTGCTTTTTGGGGCTTACTTTTTTTTTTTTTTTTTTTTTTAAGTTTCTTAATTAAAACTAAATTACTGGCACAAAAGTTTTGTTTCCCTCCCACAAAACTTTGGTGGCAAGCAATTTGCTGGAAGAAAGATGATACTGGCCCTTGCCTGATTAAGTTCTGTATTCATTCTGTTATTTGAAATCTCATTGGCTGTAAACACACTCATACAGGGGACGCTGCCTGGAAGGTGTGTTTGGAGGAAATACAGCGCCACAGATTGATTATTTTAATGTACACAGGATTTTAAGGTCAGTGTGAAGCAGTCGTGTAACTGAATTTGTGAATATTTCGACATGTAATAAACACATATACAACTTTAAAAGTGTGTCTCATGTTAAATAATGCATTGCGTTGTCTTGGAAGAAAATTCTAGTTGGGTTTATGTTATATTTTTTCCATGGGATTAGACATAAATTATTAACCCCCTTACAATATTAATATTGAAGCAACACCTACCTGTACCCGTTAATACTGCAAACTGTGCTTATTGTTTAGTGGTGCTGCCTTAAATAGAGTGTCTATTTGCACCTGGGTAATCGCTCAGCACCTATTTGGCTGTTTACACCCACTGCCTCCACTAATTTCAGCTAGGTTCTCATTTAGGAAACAGCACGCGGTGGATGACAGGTTTAAATTTAGTGTCACCCGTTGATTGATTATGTGTAGACCTATAATTTGCCTTTAAAAAAAAATGTTATGTCCATTTCTCGTTGCAGTTTTGTTTGGTTTAAGCAGAAAGATTCCGTGGTTACATTTAGGAAGAGATCGTAGACTTTGTGCAAATAGGCCTTTTTTCACAGTGATGACCACAACTTGGAAAGGGTTTGTGGCTGTTTTTTTTAATTAGGAAGACCTCCTGGAAGAACGACTTCAGGGCAAACTTTTCCCATGTTCCCAGGTGCAGAGACCTGGTTGGAAAAAAAGCCCCTGCCTCATAATTTTGACTGCGCAGTTAATTATTACTTCATCCATTAATTCACCAGCTCAGTGTTGACATACCAACTCCTGAACGAACACAGTGTGGAGAGATGAAATCAACAAGTCATTAATTAATATTGATTCGTGCACATTTAAATGTTACGTTGTGTTGAAAGCTATTTACTTTGACGCCTTTGTGAACCGCAACAGGTGCAACTCACAAGCCAATCAATATCCGAGTTTGGAGAGTTTATCCAACAGAACAGGTCTCCGTTTTCAACGCCTTATCACTCCAGAGACACAGTGATGTTTTGTAATAAATCAGTTCACTGGTTTTCAAAAGACTGTTGTATGAAATGATGCATTTGTTTATTAAAGCGACTGTTAGTTAGAGACTCTGTTTCTGACTCTGTTGCCAAGATTCACAGTTTAAATGGACTACGTTTGTAATATTTCCAGAGATGGGAAAAAAGTTGCTGTGTTGCCACTTAATTTAATGGAAAATGGCTTTCAGGCACTGCTGAATTTAGATTTCTGGCTTGTTCTGATTGGATTAACTTGATGAATTACAGCGTTCCTCATCCAAAGACAACATATGACACAGTCGAGCTTGGGGTCAGGGCCAAGATATATTTTTCAAACATATCATTTTGCAATAGAAGTTTGTTTTTGCTCTAAATCATCCCTGAGGCTGAGATGCTCATTTTGTAATGTCTGTGAAATAATTTATCGCGAGGCCGGTATTTTCTTATTACACCAAATCATTACGCAAGTTATCTCAGGGCATTTGAAAAAAAACAAAAAAAAACAACAACAAACAAATGAACTGAACAGGTCCAGACTGAGCAGTTTATTTTCTATACAGAGACACAGGATTCCCAAATGTGTGAGCACCTGGTGACAATGTTGAGGGAAAAAAAACAGCCTTTTAATGGGAAGCAAACTCAGCAGCTTAGCTTAGTGAGTATGAATTTAGAACTGAGCGGGTGATTTCCCATTATGTTAATTTCCACTGATGCAGGGACTCCATGAGAGTAACTTTGCATGATGATTTAGGGTTCAAAATAATCCTTATTTCCTTATTTCATCCTTATTTCAGCCCCTTATTTCATCCTGCGTTTGAAACAAGCTGTTTTCGCTCCTGTCTCTTTAAGGCCCGCCCACTTTCTTCTGATTGGCCATGATGACTCACTGACGCGCCACTGTCGCGGCTCACGGAATAGAGCACGGCTGTCGTTGATGCTTTTGGTAGCGCTGACCTTTCCAACTGCAAGCAAGTCATTCATTCTCAACTATCGGTTTCCATCTTTCATCACCTTAAAGTGCCCTTCTGGTGACAAACTTGTTTTTAACCTTGTTAACATGTCAGTGTCATGTTTTTTTTTTTTTTTTAATGTGTTATAAGACATCTTAAAGGCATGGCATAAGCTATCACTGTCATGGGTGGGGATTTCTGCTTTGAATCTGCTGTGTACCAAACTGGGACTGAAAATTGTGATGCTATTGAACTGCACTGGGTTATCGTGAGAGGTGTCCCTTATATTTAGTGACCCTATTGAATATGAGTGGGATGACCAAAATATTAGGAACACCTCTTCCACATAAAACTCCTCCCAAAGGGAGAATTTATCGCAGGCTGCATTATATTCTATGGTAAACATGTAGTGGTTTTCCTGTTATGGCTGATGGGTGAACAAGCTGCACCATTTTTGAACCATCCAGTGGGTCAATTGTAGAACTCGATAATGCAGGTTGCTGAAAAGAATTATGGATACGTCATGCTTCCTTGAAACAGACAATAGCGCCTATTGAAAGATGTTTTTCTGCACAATTATAGACTTTCTCATGAGCGATTCCCGAACAGGAATGAATAAATGCAGCAGTACACCGAGAGCAGCTGTCTGTCGTGACATCACCTCCTCGTAGCGTCAAATGAGAAATTAAATCCAATCTTAAGAGTACAAATGATCACTTGAACGTTCGCCACTGTGACAAAAACTACCTAAAATGATAGAAACCATCTTTGGAAAATATTTATATGCCGGTGATTTTAGGTCGGCCCTGGCCCTGATCCGTCTATTGTGTTTTTCCATTAGATTGCACACTTACAACTAGTTAAAGGTGCTGTAAGTGTCTCTTGTCGTTGTGTCCTTCATCCTGGCTCAACCTTTTACTTAAGTCTGGCTCCAAAAACATGTCGGCTGGGCCAAATCCTGCCATCTGGGATATCAAAACTCAGTGAGTGACTGTGTTTACATGGATTGCGGCAGTCTTTCCATCCTTCTTTGTGCCAATTTCAATTTGATCCCTTTCTTTCCACCGCTACATATGATTCATGCGCAGTAATAGCTCACGCATCATCAAGCAGCTGGATTGCTGTGTGCGTGTGTTTGTGTGTGTGTGTGTGTGATGCATGAAAACTATATGGGCCATTGTTTGATGATGCGCATTCTAAAGCGCCCTCGACGGTGTCCCCGTCTTAAATTCAATGCCTTTTCCAGCTGACTTTATATGCACGGAGGTAATTAGACAATGCGGTTTACGCGCCAATTACCTGCTGGGAGTGTTGTTTTAATTGGATTAATGTCAGAATATTGCTTCCCATTTAAGCATCGTGACTTTGTCCATTATACCTTCTCATTGTGGGGGAGGATGGTAACCAACCAATCGAGGCAGGTGTGTTTTTGTGTGTCTGAGTGAGAGAATGTACCATAATGAAGACACAAAGTTGCGGGTTAAGCGGCGGCTTAATGAAGCCTTTGTGTACAGATGCTCATCAAGCTATTCCGCGTATGGGCTTGTTTATGTTATGTAGCCCAGTTATCTTCAGCTGGTGCGTGGGCAAAGCATGAGAGTGTCACTAGCATGGAAACACTGTGCATTATTTATGAAGAGCCATTTGTTGCACAGTGTGGAATATGAGCACAAGTACGGATGAGCACCCTCCCACACGCTGCATTAGCTGGCCATTCAGATTCGTGCCAGTCAGCCAATCAGACGCGTACCCCCGACTGAGATTTTGCCAATTCATATAAATGAAACGGGTGACCTTTAACTTTTAACCGTTTCGGCATTTCAAATCTGACATTCGGTATAACCTCACGTGTTCAAAAGCACCAAAAATGGCAGAAAATGACTATTTGATTAAATCGTCACATCCCTCAAAGAGATTAAATGGAAACTTAACATTCCAATCTTCATTAAGGGAGCATTTAATGCGGGGCTGTTGTGCTGCACTGCATTAATTTTCGAAGATGTACCAAATGTAATTTAAAGATGTGCCTAATACATGCACATTCTCCGGGGGAAACTTCACCATTTGAAAGATGGGCCTTTAGAAAAACAGGCCGGATATGCAGTAAATTGCCGCAAAAACTTTGACAAATTTCCACCAATGAATTCAAAAAAGGAGGAATGACAGAGAAAAGGCAATCTAGTATTGCTTTTTGCTGAAAAGATAAAAATCCTACCACACCCTGAATGAAATGTGAGCCGGGGCCACGCCCACTTTCTAAACTCTGATCAGAGTTTCTTGTCGCTGTGAAACCAAACTGCCTGTCTTTTGGTGGAAGGAGGAAAACTAGTGTAATACTGTCATGCTGGAATCAACACTGACCGGCCAGAGCATTATAACCACCACATGTTTACCATACAATATAATGTAACAGCCCTGCTTCATGTTGAATTTTCATTGAATCTGCTTGAGAGAGGTGTCGAAATATTTTAACGATCGTTATTGGGAGTGCAATTTGTGATGTTGTTGAACCGTGTTGGGTCACACCGAGAGGCGTCCCTAATATATTGCCACCCTGATTCATATGAGTGGGATGATCAAAATATTAGGGACACCTGTTAGTGTGACCCAACACGGGTCAAAAGCAGCACATGATAACGATCATTAAAACGTGTCAACGCCTCTCTTGAACAGCATGGAGAGGAGCTGAGTGTTGTTCATTTGCTTGTTACCCACATTTATAGTGACACTAATCTTGCTGAGAAAATTGGCAGTTTCCCTTTAAGTTTGTACGCATGCAGACGGAAATATTGACACATTTTCTTTTGGTATGCTCGCTGTCGATATCAGATGACATTAAACACGTTAAAAGAAAGTTTTCGCCCTCATGAACAAAAATTAATTTTGCTTTTGCCCACGTCTGCTTGTGTTAAGATTAAAGAAACGCGCCCATTCAATCTCGACTGAATGTCGATCTTTGGCTAATGTGCGTTTGTTTGATTTTCCGGCGCTTCGGTATCGTAAAGCATCCGGCATAACAGGTTGGAGATTTCAGGAAAAAAAAAAAAAATCATTTTTTTCGCATGAAACACTTGCATTTTCCTGTGGATGCTGCATTGATCAATTAAACTCTGCACAGGTGAGAGTGGGCTTCAGCTACTTTCACGCGGTCGCCATACAAACCACCAACCCAATGATTACAGCCTCAAAACTATATATTTTTTTACCACCTAGTTAAATAAATTGTAGCCCAACTGGGTGGAAAAGTGCCCAATCTGTCAACAGCGGCCGTGGGCGGAAGTCGAGACTCAAACTTTATCATCAAAAGTACGCTGTTTGACTGCTAAATCATCCTTAGAAGGCGCCGCGAAGAAACAGCAGAGTAATGACTGCTCATCATCGCAGAGGCAATAAAAGCTCCGAGATAGAAATAAGATAATTATCTGAGAGATTACTGGATCACAGACATTATAAATTTGTCAAACACTGTGAAATGTATTCATTTAAAAATGTTGTCAGCTCCGATCGCGTCACCTGTAGTGTGTCTTGTCTCGTGTCCTCTCCTCACCTCCGCCTGTCTCCTCCTCCTTAATCTGTCCTGACTGTTTTATCAGCCCCTCTCTTTTATTATGATCCTGGTTTTTCTTTTGAACTCGCCGTCTGTCAGTCCGTTCCACTCAGTGTCTCGCGGGCGTCGCCGTCCGAACCAGCTCGGCTGCTAAAGCTCAAGTCAAACTTCCCGTCGCGGGCGCCCCTGGCACAGGAATAATAATGGTTTACATTTAAGGCGGCAGAGTTCTCGCACAAAACATGATGGACGTGTCGTTCTTTCGTTTGCTTTGTGGCGTGCAGCAGCGGTGGGCAGCTTCCCTTTCATCCGGGAGCACAAGCATTAACATCCCAAAAGAGTTTTGTGCTCCCGCTCCTCCGCTGCTTGAAGGTTTGGCGCGGAAATTATTTCACTGGCAGAGAGTGACGGACGGCAAACGTAAGCTTCAGCCGCCGCGCTTGCCGCTGCGCCGTTCTCGCGCCGACTCGCTAGATTAACTCGGGTCGAGACGGTACGAGGAGCGGGCTACACCTGCAACCGCTGGCGGGGCACGCGATCGAGGGAAAGCTGGTTTAAAAACAAGCGGACAAAATGGCGTTGCTTTATCGGTTTCTTGAGATTAATTCTCCGCCGGCGCTCGAGCAGATCAAACAACTACCCTCCCCCCCCTCCCGGTTGTGACTTTAGAAAATTAATGAAGCTTAATTGAAAAAAACAACAAAAAACTACTAATACCTCTTTGGCTTTGGTGTTCATGTGGTCCTCCTGCTGAAGCAATTTGCCGCTCGTGAATGCGCTTTCAAGCGCCGCCTGGGCCGGTGTTTGAGCGCGTCTGACGCGTTCAAATGGACATTTCATGTGCTCTCGTCTCATTTTCATTGCACGAGGTGGACTTTAACGAAGCACTAAAAAAGATATGTAGGTTTACACCTGCAAATTTTGAATAGACTTAGATATTCCCAACCGTCTCCAGGTGCGCGAGCCAGCAGTTAGTATCCATCAGAGCAATGACTTCCTGTTATTTGGCCAAAATGTGAATTCAGTTGATGCTGGACTGGCATCTGGAACCCGCCCGAAATCGGGATGGTTCATCTCGAGGGGTGTTTGATCACTGTTGCTCGCAAAGTTGGAATACTTTTGTTTTTCAGGCGCATTCCTCTTTTTATTCCTGCTCACAAACAGCAGGGGGGGGGGGGGTTTCCATAACGATGATTTTTATTCCTTGTGCAGTGACAGAGAAGGAGAAGATACTTAGCGTGATAGGGCGAGACGCGGCCATTTCCAACAACGCTGTGGGATTTCATTCAGAGGACGCTTTGATGTGCCTTTTTGACGATGATGTCATGGAGCGTCGCCGAGATGCCAGAGTTTGTGCGGGCGGTCAAAACAGCTTCGTCTTCGAACGCTTTGTGCCAAACACTTTGTTGCTTTAAATGCTGGTTAAAAGGCAACTTCTCCCCCTCGGCGATCCTTATTTCATCTCTCTCGCTCCACAACAAAACACCTTTGACCACATTGATCAATGTGGTTTTGGGAAGACGCACACTTTATCCAGCAAGAATAAATCACACTGTAACAATCGTTAAAGGTAAAAAATATTTTAATTACAAATTTATGGGCCAGGGCGAATAATCTTGTATCATCTGTTTCTTCCAACAAAATTAGAAAGATTAAACGACTTGTGGTTGTAGTAATTTTAGCCTCTAGTTGCTTTCAAATTGATTTAAACCACTTTATTTGAAAAAGAAAAAGCAAATTTTTTTTTTTTTTTTGTGTGCGTGTTTGTTTTTGCTCCACTGGCAGATTATTTCATTTCACATAGGGCGTTTAGGTACCTTTTCCTCAAATTGAAATAAGATGCAAATGTCTCTATGTTGCACTGAGACGTTGTCTATTCGGGCGATTGTGTCTTATGTGAAGCGACTTCATTAGGTAGTTGGGTTAGACGTTACACAAAATGCACTTGATCCGATTTTGGCCTCCTGCGGTGCAGTGCAACTCGGCTACGAGCCTCAGTGCAATTTAGTTCCAGTGGAGGGTCTGAAAGGTGCCCCGCGGAGTTTTCTTGTAAACTCTGCCGCTCGGCGTGCCCGTAATTCATCATCGTGCGTGACATTGTTTTATGATCTAAGATGAGCATTCTGTAGAAACAACGCGGCGGTATATAACAGTGGCAGTTAAGAACACAGGAATGAGAAATCCTGCCAGGAGGAAATATACAAGGGACAAACAAAAACAAAAAAAAAAACAAAAAAAAAGAATCATTCGGGCTATGTTTTTTCCCCTCATACCTGTTTAATCATTTTTGCCACAGTGGAGATAAAAGCCATTTTTTTTTTGTCAGTCTAAAGTACATTCAAATAGGCTCATCCGTCTGTGTGTGTATACGTGTGTGTGTGAGCGAGTATGTGATAGAAAAACTGAAAAGAGAAATTTATGGTAAGTAACACACACGCACGCACACACACACAGACACACACACACACACACACACACACAAGAGTTAATCTCGCGCGGCCTTGTGTTGAGGGAGGATTCTGAGGTAGCTTGAGTTCAGCCTTGAAGGGAGAGGGGAGGGGAGGATGGACAAATGAGGGAGAGAAAGAGACGAAAAAAGAAATGAAAAATAATGAGAGCGGGATCATGTTTGGGGCTTTCCTCAGTTCATGATTTGATAATACACACTCATATAGATACATCTGGATGTCTGTATTCTATCTGATACACACAAACTACAGAGTTTTTTTCTCTCCAAGCACGAGGTGGATGCGGGGTTTATTTTGCATGTGTGTGTGTGTGTGTGTGTGTTTATGTCATCCGTGTGCTCATGCATGTGCGGCATATACGTTGCACGCTCCCGGGAAGGATTGATTATGTGCTGTAAACTCTTGCAGCCAGCACATCACGGCCTTGATGCGCTGTCCAGAGACGAGCAGGGAATGAGATTGAGTTTTACAGGCGTGTCATATGTCTTCGCGCGGCAAACACACGCGACTATGCACGCCGCACGCACGCACGTACGCTAATTTATACACGCGGCGACATGAACGCGTATGCAAACATAGGGGCGGGGGGGAAAAAAAAAGGAAGAAGGTCGTGCTCTCATCCGAGCTGAAATTCAACCTTTGCTCATTAAAATCACTGTCAAAAACGTAATGTGATATATAGTGCGCACATTTTTTCATCTCATAAACTGTAAAATGAATTAAATTATCTTGTGGTAAGTGTGTGTGTGTGTGTGTGTGTGTGTGTGTGTGTGTGTGTGTGTGTGGGAGGGGTGAGGGGGGTGGGGTTGTATTGCAATATTATTAACAGCAGCTTGTCTTCCTTTGTTTTAAATTTTTCGAAATTGCAAATCTTCTTTTCTAGTTTAATTCGGCTTTTTGCTTCAAACCCTTTTAGTCTCTTCTTTCTCTCCCAATGAATTTAATAAATGTTATCCCCTGCTGCTTGCCCGCTAGTGTTTGCTATATTACAATATTTCACACCCACTTTGCTCAAGTGAAGAAACTAAAGGTCCATAAAATGAATCTTTTCACCGCTGGCACATTTTTTAAGGGGCTGAGGTGCAATCTGTTTAAATGAAACACCAGTTTGACTGAAATGACACATTTAAAAATGATGCTCAGCAGCAAGAAACAAAGCCACCAACAATGGAGGCCGCTTGGATTTTCCTTTTCTGTCGCTTCCTTTAATTCGATATTGATTTTCATAACTTCAATCCGTCGAGGCCTGACGATGGCAAAGTTTTTGTTTTCAGGCTTTGCATGATAAAAACACTAAAAGTCTTAAATGGTAAAGAGCGCCGCTGCTATTTATTATAAAGTGGAAGCAAACAACCCCCCCCAGTGTTTCCAGATGGTATTAGTTTTTACAGTGCTGATAATTGACTGTCAGTCATCTGAAAACTAGAGGGACTTTATGTTTCCACATCGCCTCCTGCTGTTACGTCAGATTATCACCCAGTCCCTTCTATTATACGGTTCCATCTGCGACTTTAGCACGTTATCCGTTAAGAACATGGCCAAACTCACAGGCATAACCAACACAGCTGCCAGGATAATTGGTCTCCCCGCACCCAGCCTAACCGAGCTAGACAATGGGGCCACTGCATTGCATTGGAACCTCGATAGAACGGGACACCACACATCCACTCAGCAACCATCTCAGGCAACGACCCCCGGGGCCCAGGTGCTGAGCTCTGAGGTGCAGAGGGGCTCATTTTGGGAAGGCCCTGATCCCTGCTGGATGAGCTGGCCTGGATGAACCGGCCAAAGCGTAAACTGTAATTGTTCTTTGGCACTGTGGGTTTCTATCGCGCGTTTTTCTTGGCACCTTTTCTGACTGCTGTCTGTTACATATACGCTGTCCGCCTGATGGGTCCGGGGCTGTGAAAATATATTTCCCATCGGAAGCAATAAAGTCTAAATCTGAAACTTGAGAGAGAAGACTGTGCTTTGCCTCGGAGCCTGTCGCTCCATGAAGAGATTCACGCTAGCAGCCTGGCTATTGTCCCCGAGCACGAGCCAAAAGGATCCCAGCTGGACCTAGAAAACTCGATCCAGTGGTATTGATAAGCAGGCAGACTGTGTTAGCCCTGATTTAGTCGATCCAGGCTCAGGCTGGCAGCTGCAGCTGGATCTGCCAGACCCCGGAGTGAGTTCTGAGCAGAGTCTGAGGCTTTAAAGGCAGCGCGGACTATGAGAATGACATGAAAGCTTCTGAAACTCTCTTCAATGGAACTGTGCTAATGGAGTGGGTGGAGCAAGGGTGAATAATTCAATGTAAGGAACACAGTGTATTTGGACCAAGATCTGGGTATTTTCATCAAGGACTTTTACAGAGATATGCAAGAATCACTCGTTGTATCTCTCTTTTGGGCACTTTTTTTTCGCTGTCTTTTTTTCCAAAAGGATTCATTTTCTCCGGGAGGTTAGAGTTGCAAGTGTCACTTTGGCTGTTCCACTGTTTGCCTTTTTCAGTCTCTGGCGATCTGTGCGGCTCAGCCATAACATTATGACCACTGACAGCTGAAGTGAATGACGCTGATAATCTCGTCATCATGGCACCTGACAGTTGGTGGGATATGTGAGGCAGCGAGTGAACATTCTGTGCTCAAAGTTGATGTGTAAAGAAGCAGGACAAATGGGATGTGAGCGACGCTGAGAAATTGTGCCAAATTGTGATGTTCGAGCAACTGGGTCAGAGCATCTCCCGAACAGCCACTCTTGTGGGGCGTCAGGACCTATCAAAAGTGATCAAAGGAAGGAAAAGTGGTGGAGAAGCAACAGGGTTATGGGCGGCCCAGGCTCACTGATGCATGCTTTGGGGGGGGTTGAAGGCTGACCTGTGCGGTCCGATCCGACACAACAGCTACTGTAGCTGAAATTGCTGAAAAAGCTGATGCTGGTTCTAAAAGAAAGGTGTCAGAGTACACAGCGAGTCGCGGTTTGTTGCGTACGTGGCCGTGGAGCTGCAGACCCATCAGGGTGCCCCTGCGGAGCCCTGCCTACAGTACTGATGAAAGCACCAACAATGGGCATGTGAGCATCAGCAGAGGACTGCAAAGCCATGGAAGAAGGCGACCTGGCACAATGAATCACGTTTTCTTTGACATTATGTGGATGGCCGGATGTGTGTGCGTTGCTTACCTGGGGAACACACGGCACCAGGATGCACTATGGGAAGAAGACGAGTCAGCAGAGGCAGTGTGATGCTTTGGGCAATGTTCTGCTGGGGAAGCTTGGGTCCTGCCATTCACGTGGATGCTTCTTTGACACGTAGCAGCTACCTAAGCACTGTTGCAGACCATGTCCACCATTCCATGGAAACGGTATTCCCTGATGGGAGTGGCCTCTTCCAGCAGGATAATGCTCCCTGCCACAAAGCAACAATGGTTCAGGAACGTTTGAGGAACGCAACAACCAGGTCAAGGTGTTGACTCTGCCTCCAAATTCCCCAGATCTCAATCTAATCCAGCATCTGTCGAACGTGCTGGACTAACAAGTCCAGTGCATCCATGGAGGCTCCGTCTTGCAACTTCCAGGACTTCAAGGATCTGCTGCTGACATCTTTGGTGCCAGACACCCCAGCAACATCTGCAGAGGTCAGGTGGAGTCAGGGCTGTTTTGGCAGCAAACGGGGCCCGACACACTATTAGCCAGGTGGTCATAATATCATGGCTGATTGGTGTATAGATGATAGCTGCAGGGGCAAAGCTATAACCTCATAGGCTTGTTGTGGTTGCAATGGTTGATTCATTTCCTTTGTTCCATAAATCGAGCCATAATTTTTCCACAACAAATCCAGCTCAGTGGCAACAGCACTGCAATGGGAATAGCATAATGAAAGCGCGACTCCGGGGGAACCAATGTCAATGGCATCATTTTGCTGTGATTGTGCAAACAATTTTTTTTCTCTCCTCTTCACAGTGACTGGGGTTTAGTCAAAAAGATGTTTCCGCTTTAACTGAAACAAGAATATTACATGTATTTTGGCTTCCCTCCACTGGCTCCTTATCCATGTTAGATCAGACTTAAAAGTGCTTCTGACGACTTATAAAATCCTAAACGCCTTCATCTCCGTCTGATCTCCATCAAACTTAAATTCCACCCCGTGCTCTCCGCTATCAGGATACAGGGCTCCTGTCTGTCCCAGTTAAAAAGAGCTCTTTTTCTCTCCCGGCCTCAGGAATAATCTCAACATCAGACAGTCAGACTTGGCTGAGTTCTTAAAAACTAAACTTAAAACTTGTCTTTTTTTTTTTTTTTTGCCTCATCCTTCAATAAGTTTCTTATTATTTGATTACTGCAGGCCTTTGAGCCTGTTATCCTTCCAGCAGATTGGTCCCAGTCTCAATGAAACCTTATGTAATTAAAGTCTACCCTGTGAGATTACTGGCTTTCTGATAACCATTGCATTCCTCTAACATTCTGTTTGTTGTCCCATGAGCACATGCGCGCCCAGGCGGCGTGCCTATCTCTCACTCTGCCTCCTCTTCCCTCGCTCTGCTCCCACTTTATCCTCCTTGTCCTCCCGTTTTCCTCTCAGGCTTCTCTCCTGGACCATCTGCTGTCCTGAGTCTCTTGCTTGGCTTGCCAGCGCCACATGCAGATGTTCTGGATCTGGATCTTCTTCCTTGAGGAGATTCAGCCTCACCTCCCCCACCCTCTCTCTCTATCTCTGCCTTTCCTTCTCTCTGGTGTGCATGCGGACTATTTCCTCTCCTCTCCAGGTCTCCATGGTGACAGGAGACGGTGTGGCTCTGGTCCTATTTGCTCGGTGACACCTGGAAGTTTGATCCATCAATGTATCTATAATTTTGTCACCCATAGTGTAATTTTCCTATCTTGGTTTCTTGTGCACACACATTTATAACACATCTGTCATATCCGCGGGATTCCACCGGTTCTCACAAGTTCTATCGCCTTAAAGGGTGTCATTTATTGTAAAAAGCCCTGAGGCAAATTTTTGATGCGTTTTGTTAGGTTATAGGAATAAAACTGCCATGGCTTTGCAATCGCAGGAGGAATATAGTGCAAATGCAAGTAATTATGAATTGATAAGTTGAAATAACATTTTCTTTCTACTGCATGCTCCCTCCCTCCCTGTCTGTCTCTCTCTCCCCCTCTTTCTCGCTGTCTGTCTGCCTGAATAAGGGTAAATGGCAACCACCTGAAATGAAAACAAACATTGTATTATTGATGGCCATTACTCAGTGAAGAAAGGCAGCCAGTAGCAGTGGCAGTGTCATCTTTGTGGACGACACACACGAGTGAGTCACAGCAGTCCAGCGAGCGAGCCGTCACGCACAGGTACAGCCAGCCAGTGTGTCCCAGGTGTAAGGCGCACGCACACAAACACGCGCGCACACACGCGCACACGCGCGCGCACGCACATTTGTGGCCATCAGGGTGGATGCAGCAGCAGTAAGCTACCGATTCAAAACTGTGCGATGAGAGCATGTTGAAAAAAAAAAAAAAAGAGAGACAAAACACAATAATGAACAGGATGCAAGATGGTTGACTGATAGTGTTTATATGCCTGCTTCATGTTTTCAGCTTGTCTTCCTGTCACGGGGGAAAGTCTCAAGGCTAAGTCTTCATATTTGGCACAAATGTCCACTCAGGTTGAAAGGATGAAGCGAATACACGTTGGAGGTCAAAGGTCGAGGTCACTGTGACCTCGTGAAAACATATTTTTGGCCATGGCACTCGACATTCGCTGAATATTGGAAGAAAAAAAAAAGTCTACACAAACATGTAAAGGGGGTAAAATGATTTTACATGAAGTCATGAGTTTGTTTTTTTTGTCTAAATGGTCAAAGATCAACTTTTCTGAGATGAATCCCATACTCGTGAATATTTATGTCTTGCCTAGAGGATATTTCTACAAAGTTGGTATAAATGTCAATAGAGGATTTGATGTTGGTTGTCAGAGGTGAAACATCAATATCTCTGGGACCCCATGTGTCTCCCTGTTTTGTGAATACAATATTTCATGAATTTCTGGATGGGATTTCTTCAAATTTAGTAGAAATGACCACACAGACTCAAGTATAACCTGATAAACATTTGATGGTCAAAGATCAGGGTCTCTGGGACTTGAAAAAACACGTCTCTGGCTGCAAGTCTCTGTCAAAGCCATCGACTTTGACAGAATTTCACAAAGAGTGTCGAAACATTTTCAATATTTTGTGACCAAGACTTCGCCGTGACCGGCACGGTTCTTCTCAACACCACATACAATTCAGTCAGTCTCCACTTCATCATTAACCGGGGACAATACATTTAGTCTTATCCAGATTTTCTAGCGATATTGTGATAATAATACTCGTCAGCATAAAATTCCTTTGCTCGCCATCATTGTGCAGTGATAATCTGATAACCTGACAGCCGCAGCTGTAACTAACAGCGAGGCCGCAGACGAAAATAGGTAATGACTGATGGCCTGACCAGGCTTTCCTTAAATCCAAATTTTAGAAAACACCAGAACGAATAAATGAGTCACCAAATGTTAAATGATTAATCATCTACCAGCTGATTACATCAGTGCTTTTTCTAGTCCACCAGGCGCAGGCATAACTCACGGCTTGACCCAGTAATAGACACACTGCGCCGCGCCGAAGGCCCGGGCCCTCCGTTAATTATTGCACCGCTCATGCCTGCACCGAGCTCGCCAAACCGTAGCCTGTGAGGGAAACACACGAACCCAAATAGCGTTTTTTTTTTTTAAATTCCCCCCACACACGCGCTCGCGAGTGCGGTAGATAGGCTCTGTTGTGGGTCTGCAAGTCCCAGAGTGAGCTGTTTTTCATCCCCAGATGAGACGCTCCATCCTGGGTGTCTTACCTCCTAGCAGCCCCTCCTCCCATTACCCTCTGCAAACTACTCCATATATCCTCATCTTGACATTTATAGCATGAGATGTTGCGCTGTTGTGTAGCGGCTGCACATGCATGCGCTCCCTGTGTCCCGCTGTCGCACACACGCACAAACACACACACACACACAAAAACGCACACCCGCCTCACATGGATTGCATAAAGGAGGCAGCGACTGATCTCAGGTCAGAAGCAGGTCCTGAAGATGAGGCCTGCGGTGATTTCTTTCCTCAAAAGGGAGAGTTGATATAACCATCACGTGGCGCTCCTGCTGTTTCTTAGGAACCAGATCAGACTTTCCACCTTGAGAAGAAATTAACATGTTGGTGCAACAGAAATGTGCGAAAGGGGGCCTTCAACGTGGCTTTGTGCCTCCTTGAGACCCGTGCTGCACGTCGCCCGGGAAATGAAGGCAGCACAGAGCGCCGGACTTTTCCGCGTGTTTGACTTAGTTTTCTCGGCTTTTCCCGTCGCATGCTATTTTGGTTTTCGTTTGCCCACAGAGTAGCCACAGTCGCTGCTGCCCACCCTCCGAGCAGCCGTCGTGGCGGTTTGTGAACTGGAGCGTGTGCAGTGGCACATGTGAGGCTGAATGGCGGGCAATGTGTCTAATGAAACCTTGAATTTGTGTAAATTGTCACGCTGAGGGAG
>CAAKHG010015475.1:0-14966 GCA_901007715.1 Dactylopterus volitans | reverse complement strand
CTTCATCTGTCAGCTCCTAGAATAACATTAGGATCCAAATGGGGGGTGGTGGTGTGGGGGGTGTGGGGGGTGGATGTGAGCAATACTTCACACGCGGATATGCAAATGTGGCGCGTTTGAGTGTCAACGTTTCAACACAAGTCCCAGTCAGTCAGTGTTGAAAACTGCGACGGGAAAACAAGAAATTGTTTTGAGGTCTTTCCGGCAAAGGTGCAGCACGCCAGCACCGTGGAGCAACGGAGAGAGAGAGAGCGAGAAAGAGAGCGAGAGAGAGAGAGCGAGAGAAAATTAAATTATAGTACGCCGGGTGATGAATGTGCAGCTAACGACTCAACAAAGACTTGAATATTTGATTTGCTGTTAATGCCACAACGCAAATGTTATGTTCCTCATCGAATAAAGCACATGCAAAACAGATACACGGGGTCAGTTTGCCCCAATCAAAAAGCCTTCTCTCGTTTAGCTCGTGTGGCAAACGATGATTAATGCGTGCCAGTGATCACAGGCGAGTGTGTGCCTAATGTCGGCGGATGTTTATGAAGACTCAGTTGTTACATAAAGGCAGCAGGACTCGCTCAGGGGGCCCCCTGTTGATGCCTCATCTGTCAGTCACAGGCGTTCGACTTCTCGTGGTGCTGCTAACACCTTTGACGTGTCTCATTTTGGATACCATAGAATATAATGCAACAGCCCTGCAATAAATTCTCCCCCTCGGAAGGAGTTTTATGCTGATTTTTTTTGATTGAATCCCTCTCAGAGAGGCGCTGACATATTTTAATGATCGTTATCGGGGCTGTAATTTGTGATGCTCTTGAATTGCACTGGGCTACACTGAGAGGCCTCCCTAATATATATTTTTTTGTCATCACACTCATTTGTGACAAAATATTAGGGACACCTCTCAGTATAGCCCAGTACGGTCCAACAGCATCAATAGCAATCATTAAAATATGTCTCTAGAACGGATTCAATAAAAACTCAACATAAAACTCCTCCTGAAGGGAGAATTTATTGCAGGGCTGTTGCACTATACTCGATCGTAAACATGCAGTGGTCTTAATGTTATGGCTGATTGGTGTATACTATCATTTGCATGTTTGCGTTGGCATGGAGAGTTCCGCGTTTCACTTCCTCATTTTTTTTACTGTGCGCTGCGTGTTGACATGCAGGTACTTGTCAGAGTGGAGGTTCTATTGTGTAGGCTGAGGTCCCATGTGAGTCATTGACCCACTCGACCATCGTGCGGGTTGTAGGGTCACGTTAGTGTGAATGGGTGTTAAGCTGCCTGGGGACGGATCGCAACACTTTTACGTTGCAAGGTAATATGAAAGAGAGTCCCCGGGTGGAGGACTGTGGCGTGTTCTGTCCTTTATTAAGGGTACTGGAACTCACATCCTGCAGCAGACCAATCTAATCTCACCGAAATGAGGCTTTTCTTACTCCATATTGGCGTCAGCAAAAGCTTTTCCTGATCAGAAAAGCATCATGCTTGGTCTCTTGCGACTCGTCTCCTCCTGCTCGCTGCGGCAGCAGCGGACTCTTACCAATCCACATTGCACCAGACCCATATGGTTCCTCCTGCAGGTGGTGGGCCTGCTGGAGGACGGACACATGTCTCTGCCTTGGGATGGACCTGACCAGACCCCATGGGCGGAGGTCCGGCCAACAGGCCTGGCCCCAGGATGGGGCCCCAGTAACCCTCCGGGCAGGGTACACTGGTCCTGGGATGTTTTTCTTCCCATATGCATCTTTTTGGACCATTTTTTGTCTTTCAATTTGCAATGGGTCTCCCTTTGGTCTTGGTTTACCCAAGAGCAATTTGCCATGGGAGACCCTACCTGGGGATCATTAGTAATCTTAAACCCCTCCACCACGATAAGGTGATGCACCACTTGTACGTCTATGATTTTTTTTTTTTTTTTTTTATCAATGCAAAGGAATTGCTTTTTGGCGAATGTGTCTGGGAGCTGGTGCAGTGGTTGGATGTCACGCCGACAGCTGCAAAACTGTGTATTTCCCCAAAATTAAGCCAGCTGCAAAAATGTCAGTGCTGGATCTGTCCGGCATGTGCAGGCAATTGCAATTTATTTTCCCAGAAATATGTGACATGCGTACGTGTCACGCGGAGGATTTCTGCTGCATTTGTTTGGATGCGCCAGCCGCTGCAAAGTCTACTTTTTCTAATCCGAACGGATGTGAGGGGAAGTTTAGTCCGCGCGCTTCGGAACAAAATGACGTGAGGCAGGCACCACACAAGTTTGCTCTCGCAGAGAGAAGTTTAAACAAAAGTGTTCTCGGCGAGGCTTGTGTGGTGTTGTTTTCTGGGGGAGAAAAAAAAAAAAAATATATATATATATATCGCTAGGTTTTTCCAAACGTTATTTTTCCAACACTTTCAGGGAGCTGCATGAGTGGTGTTGAGAAGCGTGGAAAAAAAAGAAAAACAAAACAAAACAAAACCCGTCGGCACAGCTGGATCCCAGCAGCGGCAAGTGAGAAAATCAGATTTAATTCCACCGACGCTTTAAACAGGGGGAGCGGTGAGAAATGATCATTCTTCCAAATTTATAGCTGCTACTCACGGCTGCTTTGGATAACAATTAAATTGTAAATGAAACTATTTAGTAAGCCGCAGGGACGCCTCGCCGCAGCGGCGAGGCAAAGAGCAGTGATGGTTCTGGAGGATCTCTGGATGCTGCTTCACAGGACAGCTGCTGCCACTAATGCTCTCCCCCGAGGACGCGCGAGGAGTTGATATTCAGGAGTGAGAGGTGACGGCGTGGATTATGATACCGAGAGGCGTGACTTTTTTGGATCAACAGATTGGATTGGATCACCGCAGGCGCGCTGGCTCCCATGTGCAAACCCGTTACAATGAAGCGACCTTCAGCCCGACGCTTGGGATCATCATGGGTGACGCGTGGTCTTCGGCTCATGGACATCCCTGCAGGAAACGCTGCAATCATAGAAAGTGCCTCGTTACACATGCGCGCTCGCATACACATAAACGCGCGGTGAGTGTGTGTGTGTTTGTTCACAAAGGTGTTTTGCGACTAAGAAAGTGCATGCACTCTTTGCTCCAAGCGAGATACGGTATTATGCATCAAACAATTTTATTTTCTCCTAACTTCTTTTTTTCCGAGCAGCTTCTCCTGTTTTTTTTGTTGTTGTTTTTTTTTTTGTGTGTGTGTGAATGTTGTGTTTGCAAACATAGCACAATGTGTGTGTTGGCCGGTGCATTATGCAGCACCGGTCGTTAAACAGATGTTAATCAATGATTCTGCTGAAGCCTAATTTGCTAACAATGCATCATCCACGACACTCAAACAATGCTCCAAACACAACACAACGGCGGCATCGATTGCATAGATTTGTATTTTACAATGAACAGACAAGGACGCGCACACACCACTCACACACACACACACGCAGGTGCTGCATCCCCGCTGTGAGCGCGTGTTACTTCAGTCAAAACGGGCTTGCAGCAGCACCACCACCACCACGTAAGCCTCTTACAAACTAATTAACAAACAAACAAACAAAGAAACAGGGCTCCAGAATAGAATATCATGATGCAGCAAAACTCCCGGCAACCTTCCCTCCCAAACACAAAGCAGCCGCCCGCCATTTGATAAATAAGCCCCCCCTGTAAAACAAACGAGCGGCGAATGCCGATAAACAGGAACTGTGGAACAGAATGAAAAAAAAAAAGCGTTTTCCGCGATCACCACCGGACTCTACTGCCGCCAAATAACGGGAGACGGAGCTTTCCCCGTCGGCGGCTGCAGCCTGTCAAGTGTTTGCCGTGTGTTTGCAGGGCAGGCGAGCTAATACAACATGACTCCCAGGCGGGAGAAGGTGGCTCTCTCTGCTTGATCAAGTCATAAGGGCGGTTTTTTTTTTTTTATTATTTATTTTTTTGTTATTTTTTCTGACGCTTCTCCTCTCCGCCTCATCTCAGCCTCTACCGTTCCGCTCACTCTGCACCGAGATGTGTTTTCTGCGGGTTCTTCGTCTTCTTCTCCTCCTCCTTTTTTTTTTCTTCTTCTTGGGTTTCCGTCATCCACAGCTCTCTGAGGGACATTTTGAAGGCTGAGCTCTTTTCAAGCTGAGCAGGAGGCTCCTGCCGAGGGCAAAGAGAGAGTGAGAGGGAGGAAGAGACAGCGAGAGAGTGGGAGAAAAACCCCCCCCCCCAACAATTTAGCATATCAAGTGCGGCTCCAATCAGTGGGGATCTTGTGTGATCATTGCTAAGGTACTCTCAAAAATAGGCATTCCTGCAGTGCTTCTGGCATGGTAATTTTAGGAGAAAATGAGGGATTTTTTTTTTTTTACTTTCCCTCCCCATAATACAACTTGGTCATTTCACAGCTGCTAAGAAATACATGTTTATACTGTCAACGGCACAATGCCTGCGCTGGCGTGGTTTTAGCTCTAGACAGCCATCACACAGCTTTCCATATTCGACATTTCCTACATGCGATCATAAAACGAGGGTAGAGGTAGCTGCACTGGATTCTTTGCACATCATCAAGTCACAATAAAAGTCATCCGCGTTGTGTCACGCTATCCAGTTATGTGTAATTCTTCTATCTAATAGCGTTAAAAATACGCACAGCAATTATTTTTGCACATTTTCAATATCAGCACATCCTGCAACTGTACTCATGTTGCTATTTATCATATTGATGATGTCGTGTTTTGTTACTTATTGCTCTGTTTTAAAGGGGTACTTTACGTTTCATGTCTGCTTGGTATATTTGTTTATAAGAGGCATGGTTTTACTTTTCATCTTACATCTACTTCTATTTTTTTTGGTTATATTTATATGGACACACACATATATTATATTTGCACTTTCTGCTTTGTGACTATATTTTATACTGGCATGGAGCAACTGTGACTACGCACTTTCCTTTAGGATTAATAAAGTATTTCTGATCTGGTGTTTGATCTTTGTTTATTCATCATTTTTCATTCATTTTATTTTTATTTCATTTTAATTTTTTATTCATTAAAGGGTTTTTTAGCTACAAAGTGCATATCTGACACCATCTGACTTTAAGAGGCGAAAGGCTTTTTTTTTTTCTTCATCTCATCATGGCGTCGCAAATGTTGCAGTGTAAACGTGATTGTACAATGTAGTGGTTTTGAAATAAGAGTTAAGAATGGTCCCCATAAGTCTTGCTTAATAAGCCTATGCTAATTGTTTCTGCTCCCAGCCAGGTGGCGGGAAAGTTAAAGCTAAAGTCTGGTCTTGGAAATAAGACATATCAGAAATACTAATTGAATACACATGATTTTAAGAGTAAATTCTATGATGGGTTAAGTTGTCAATTTCAGAAAGAACTTTTTTTTTTTTATCAAAAGGATGTCAGTATTCAGCTAGAGAGTGGGTTACATGGAACTTTCTATCATAATAAATGGTTAGAATGCATGGTGTGTTGAAATAAAAATGATGAATCCCTCTTGCCCCGTGTATTAATCACCCTCTTCTGGCAGTTATTACAGCCAAAATTGATACTGCAACTTTGGCCGGATCTCTGAAACTCTGGCTGTTCTCTGTGTTTTATGAGATTTGTCAGCGATTTAATCATCATTCCAGTCTCCACAATTTGTTTTGACCTTTTTCCTTTTTTTTTTTTTTTTTTTTGTTCCAGCTCTGAGCAGCTCATTTCTGCTCCACGGTACATTGACAGCAGTGTCACTCAAGTTGAGCTTTGCCGGAGAGGAAAATTGGAATAAGATCTCCTCTTTGTCCATCATATTCCTCCTCGACATAACTGAACTCAATTTAACATCAGTATGAGATTCGGAACATTTTCTCCTACTTCTCCGAGTACGCTTTTCCTTATCATTTGTCATATTACTATGACTGATTTTCATATTAAATGCCAAGGTTACGTTCTCGTACAAATAGTATTCTGATTTACATTTGGAGAGAACATATTTTTGTTCCAGGGAAAAGCAGAGAACGTGATGACATCACACGTCAGCATTAAAGGGGGGAGGCACTGGACTTTGGAATGATTCCATGTGGTAAGCAATTTTTTTTCCACATCTGCAAGAGAACAATCGGCGCAACTGTCACCTAAGCTTAACCATCATATTCACATCATGAATACAATTCTCAACAAATGTTGTCACAGGTCAATATGTTTCAAATTAACACATTTGTGAGACACTCCTGTAAATAGTGGCCATTCTGGGACTTCAAATAAATGAGGCAGATGTATAAAAGTAATGCTCGAGCTTCAGGTTGCTGCGAACATCACGTCCAACATTATTATTTTTTTCTACTTTGGTCTTGATTGGCTGTCGACTCTTCATATGTAGCGTTAAAGAGAATAAAGAATAAAAAGTCCACTTTTTCTGTACTGAAATTGACACGTCATTAATTAAAGATGTCATTGAATGAATATTTAATACAACTGACACAAATTACACACACAAATCCAACACCACTTCACTTTACCTCCAACAGAAGAAAACTATGAATCACAAGTCAATCGGATTACTCAGAACCAACCCATGCATTATTTATCAGTTTTCATACTCTTAGATTTTTGGATTTAGTTGACTCTAAAACCGCAGAAAGCGCACAACAACTTGCATTCAGGGGCTGTTTGAAACAAGAGAGAATCAGTGTTAATTCAGAATAAATATGTTCTTAAAAAAAACAAGTGTGAGGACAAATATTAAAAAAACAGACGTGTCTCTGTCAGAGGGGTGAACCGGTGGAATGCTTGTGACAAGGAACTGAAGATTTGTGGTTCATACTTAAAAAAAAAAGAATGTTTAAAGGCATGGTGTTAAATATTTATAACACCCAGAAATGATTATTGTGTTTATAATTGGTATAAAAAGCATCAGAATTTTTTTTTTTTTTATTGTTTTGTTAAATTTTATTCATGAATGAACTAAAAACTGAGCTGCCGACAAAAAGCAGGCACCATAAGATGAACCTTCAGATTACAGCTTGCTGGTCAATATGATTTTGCTGTTGCTGTGTTCTAAGTAGTTGGTTTTTTTTTTTATGCTCATACATGCAATTTAACCAAAATAAACTGAATTGACTCATTCCAGACAACTACAGGCACAGCAGGCCGGTGGAGTAAGTTAGCCAACCACAGGGCGAGAGGCTTTTGGCGAGGAGGACTCTTAAAGAGACAGGAGCTAACAAAAGACGAGGGCGCCCGCTCTCATCCCACTCACCCTTCGTCCCGCCGCTTTGCCTCCGACACCCAAAGCGCCATGACACCGGTAGACGCCCGACCACGTCCTTGCATCCCCTCGTTTGCGCCCCGTTTGCGCGTCCTCGTCTGCGGCGAGCCGCGAGTGTCACAACAGCGGTCGCCGCCGTTAGCGATTTCCAGCACGTTCCCCAAAACCCATCGCTACTCATATCCTATTACGCTTCTCCACCACGATTAAGCTCTGTAGACGGGGTTTAGAGGAAAGATCGAGAGTCAACATGCGCCCATCGGTAATCTGGCGAGCGGGGAGCGTCCTCATTTGACCATCTGGGATGAGAGCAGGCAGGAAGGGCTGAGGTGCTGCATAAGTGGCCGGGATCAGATGAATAAGGCTGTTTTTTAATTTTTTTATTCTCTCTCTCTTTTTTGGCGCCGTGCATAACGCAAAGCTACTTCAGCGGGGAGCAAAAATAAATAAGTGAATACAGAGCTGCAAATGAGAATAATCTGTCCCCTTTAAATTCAGCTCTTGAGAGACAGAGTGATCTTTATTTGACAGGGATAATCGATGAGTTAACAGTAGAACCCTATAAAGGCTGATTATCTTATGAATCAGCCCGCGCGACATCGGGGTCCCCCGCCCTTTCGATTGTTGTTCCCAAACTGGACAGAACCATTTGTCTTGGATTGATTTAGGAGCTTCAAGGGGGTTTGGAGACACGGCTCACAATTCAGAAAACGTCCAAATTGAGACGATGACAGATAAGTTGGGGGGGGATTAATGGGAGCTGCGCGGCTAAAATAGGCGTGAAGAATATTGGATGTTCAACTTACGTTCACCAGGTGCCTCCAAATGGCAAAAAAAAAAGAGGGCGAACTAAAGAGACACCTAGATTTGGGGAAAATAAAGTTTGAACATGTCTCCTTCCGCAACTTCTAATCGACGCAAAACGGGCCGAATTAGAATGAACAATTTCAGCCTCTGCGACGCGATTAAATAATTTGTGATTTTTTTTTTTTTTTTTTTTTTTTCGGGAGGGCTTGCAAAGTCTTTGTAAAGTCTTTTTCTCGCCAGCATTAGTGGTCCAGTCATTAGAGGGACCGGAACACCCTCGCTCAGCCGGAATTATTCCCACTCTGAATAAGCGTTTTGTGAAGGGCTTAGGTATAACTGTGCTCCGGAGATTTGAGCGCATCATATTGTATGTGTGTGTTTTTTAATTTTCGGTATTTAAAACCCACAGAGACTGGGGTGGGAGTCGAGCATTTCCTCGCATTCTTTTATGAGATTCTGGGCATGTGTGGGAGCGCGTGCAAGCGCGCGTGTGTGTGTGTGTGTGTGTGTGACTGTGTGGGCATAGGAGGGTAGCTGCAGGTGGACCTCAGGGGGCATATGCATGAATAAAAACCCACCGTAAGCTGAAAGAAAAGTTTCACGGAACCTTTTTTTTTTATTTATTTATTTTTTTTAAAATGCCTAGCCAGGACTTTGACTTTGGAAAATGATTCACAAAGGTACTCGGGACAGAGAGGGAAGCCAGAGATGCCGGGACGTGACAATTAAAATACACTCAATCGACACATGCGCGAAAATGAAAAACGCCGGCAACACTGTCATGGCAAGATATTAATTAGGGGTGTCAAACGTGGGGCCCGTGGGCCGGGAGTGGCCAGCGAAAGAATCCGACCCGGTCCACTGGATGACTTTACAAAATGTGAAAATGGCGGAGAAGGTTTTGAACATATCCTAAAAGCGATATCAGCGCAGCCATACTGCCGCTGCTGAAGGCTTCGATTTGTAAATGGTTTGCCAGGAGGGAGACGCCTCCCACCTCGGTGTGTGATGAGCCCGCTCTGGACCACGTGCCCCCCTGGGACCTTTCAGTTGTCACTTCCTGTTTTATTTTGCAGTCCCGCCTTCTAGTTGTCTGATGTTCCGGCTTTGGCTAGTTTTGATGATCTGCTCTGCCCCGATTCGTGTCACCCGCGCCTCATTCGTTAGATCAGTTTGGCTGGGTTTTTGTCGCTCTCTCGTTCCGTGGTCGGCTCTGGCCGCTCGGCGCCTTCGTCGGCCTCGGTGTTCGGACCTTCAACTGCTCATCAGACTAATTTGTCTACTATGCTGCAATACTAGTCAACCAGAGGGTGATGATCACAACCGAGACCGACCAGAACCGGCCGGGAAAACCTGAAACCAAACCCGCAGCAGTAAATGTCGGCTGGAGACACCGACGCTTTGAATACCGGTGCGAGGCTACATGAGGATCTGACAAACGAAATCGTAACAACTAGCCTTTAATTTGCAGGGTTCTCATGCAGATAACAAACCCCAGCCATGAACGGGCTGTCACCTAGCAGCATATCCATCATTTTAATACATTTTTACATCATATTTAAAGATCCGATCATACGTGTGGAAAGGTTTGGAGAATTAAAAACAAACAAACAAACAAACAGATCTTGACAAATTGTGCGAGTCATCGAGAAATCAATTACTGCACTTTCTTTTGGTGCATTGTGATCTGTTTTTTTGTCTATTTTGTGAAAGGATGATTCATTAATTTGAGCATTTCCCCGTCTAGACTTTCCCACTGTCATTGTTGTTGCTAAGTTTTGCTATTTGCAAGTTGCCGTGCGGTAGTTGTACTTATTTGGCCCCGTTGAGCTCAAGTTGGAATGTAGCTGCCGGTGACCCATGAACTATTCGCCACAGAATGCGACTGCGTGGATATTAACATGTGGACGATTAAACGATAGGACGCCCGCTTCAAACAGATGTTTTACGAATGCATTTTTTTTTTTTTAAGCTCATGCATAATAACTGCACCGAGCCGTAAATGCAATGGAGGATTTTGGCGAACAGGTTATCGGGATTTAAGGCGACGTTATTGGTTTTAATGCGCCGAAGCAACCTGTCATTTTAATTACATTTCACTCGCCGCTCGCTCCTCCCACACTTTCATCCGTTGCCTCGCAGAAAACGAACGCCCGCCGCCGCCGCCACTCGTGGCCTCCTCGCCGCTCTCCCGCCATAGCAGACGCGCACGCCACCTGACGATGACGCGGGTGATGTCATGGAGATGCAGGACACGTCGGGTGATATACAGCAACCCCGGCGGACAGGCCCAGGGCTGGCAACGCTGAAAATTAAACAAACATAAATATTGAGCAGCAGGGGTTTTCGGTTCGCCTTGACTGCCATCGGGAAGGATTTATTAAGGGCGGAGAACAGTGACAATCTATGGCTGTCCCCTGAAGAAAGGAGCGTTTGGACAGGCTGGATGGGGGGTTCGCCCGAGGCCCTACTAAGAAACAGAAGGAACAGCTGTCCTTGACACATAAACTGCACACAAATATCCGTGTCGGCACGCAGACAAAGACACGCACTCGACATGGGCACGCTCACCCCGGAAATGCCGTGCACGCACGCACACGCGCACACACACACACCCACACACACACACACTGTAGCCTGAGCCTGTCTATTGTTGCCTGAGGGCACATTTTCGCAGCGAGACAAGCGATTCCACTGGACGGGCACAGGAGAAGCCCACAAGGCTGACACACTCAAATCCCAACCTCATATTTCCTGAACTGCACGACAGGCAGAAACGCCTCATATGTGTTCCTAATTATGTATTCTTTTCAAACACGGCCCCGTCAGCCCCGTGGCATTGCGAAAAGACAACGTTCTCGCACCTTTTTCGGGCTGCTCTCCGGATAAACTGTCTCTGTGTAACCATGTGTCTCTCGACCTTTTTCTCTCTCTCTCTCTCTCTCTCTGTTTGTTTTAATCCTCTATTCAAATAACAAAGAATCCTGCAGGACTTGTTAACACAGCAGGCCATTAAATGGGTTCATTTAAGACCAACGCCTCTCAAATGGTCTGAGAGCGGATAAATCAATGTCACACATGCATGCACATACATAAATAGATATGGGGGGTCTTAAGGGAAGTGTTAAGGTACGAGTGAGTTATGGCACCATTAGGTTCTCACATCAAGTGCTGCTGCTCTATCGGTTCCTGTTGCCGTCACCGAAACTGTTCATTCTTCTCCCCCATACCGCGCTCAGATGTTTTGTTTTTTTTTAAAACGCCACAGCAGGTTTTTATTGACGAATTAAAAAAAAAAAAAAAAAAAAAAAAAAAGCACAGATGAGTCGCTTGATGCGCAAAACCTAAAGACAACATAAAGGCAGCAGAGGAGCGTAAATCTTCAAATAAGCAGCAGAATGTGGCAGGATTTCATCAACCTTGAGGATAAAGATAATTATCTATGGTGCATCCCCGTACTGTCTGATCATGAGTGAGGCTGATTCAGGAGAACGCGGAGATATTCAAAACCCTCAGACTGATTCATCACGTTATGTATTTGAATATTGTCAGAGGTAAACAAAAAAAAAAAAAGTTATACCAAGGAAAAACAAATACTTTCACACAAGGGTCCTTATGTAACGCAAGGCATCCACAAGGCAGTTGCCCTGATATGGATGTCAGAAAGAAAGTAATTCCTGCCGGTAATCTTGGAACTATTTTTTTTTTAAGTGATTCCCATATGAACAGACGCTTGCTTGTGACTTTCCAAGATAGTCTGTGTCTTTCAAAAACTTTGAAAATAATGAACCTCCGCATAGTCTGATATTCGGCTGAAAATCATCCGGAGCTGGTTAAACATCATCCAGACTTCAGATGTACCATCAGCGATGTGATTTAAGGAGCCACCTGGAGATTTATAAAGCGGCAGCGAGATGAGAAACCAGAAACAAGTTTTACTTCCGCTGCTTTCACACCTGCCTGCGATGTTATTTGCAATTAAAACGGCCCTGAGATGAATCAGTCCTTTCCTGAAAAACTGAGAAATTATAAGAGGGTTGCTAGGAAATATTAGAGAACCCCTCTATGGAAGTTGAAGTTTTACACTTTAGACTTTTCACAGGGAGAGGAAAAACACAGGTGTAAATAATAATTTTGACCTTAATTTCAACTTAATTCCTTTTAGCTGCTGCGAGGGATTGAGGGACCGGGAAAAAAAACCCCTTTCTTTCTCATAACGAAAGGTCAAGTGTATCTTGCGGATATAGAGCGGATATATCAAGCATGGAAGCTCCTTTCCTTAATGTTTTATAGAGAATTTAAACAGCTCCAACCCGTTTTGCTCCGTTAGGATCCTTCATTAGCAAAAAAGGACTATTATCGGGGTTCTATCAGGCTCCGCCCTCTGCAGCTTCAGGTTAACCCTTTCCTTACTTGCTCCTCACAACTGTTAAATTCACACTCTAGCGCACGAGGACCATTTGAAATGGTGATTACCAGTCTGAAGCTTTGAAGCCCTGGTGCCTTGAAGTGTGAGAGTCAAGCGCCTCTGAGGCTGAGGCCATGGTTCCCTGCCAGAGAACCAGTGGGACGCTCCCGCCGGATTGGGAGTGAGTTCAAGTATCTTGCGGTCCCGCTGACGAGGGATGGCGAGAGGGAGCGGGAGCCGGATGGGTGGGTCGGTGTGCGGCGTCTGCAGGGATGGCGGCACTGTTGCAGGTCAGCCTTGCTGAGGCTTTTATTATCTACTCCAAGGCCTTCTGCCGTTGCAGCCCATCTGCTTCAAGGCTGGACGTGTCCTGCGTTCAGAGATGCTCTTTTTCATACCTCGGTTGAAAAGAGCGGATTCTTTGAGTGACTATTGTCTTTCTATCAGCTGGAGCCAGTCTGGCCGTTCTCCTCTGACCTCTGGCATCCAAGAGGCATCTTCTCCCAGGGAACTGACCATCATGGGAGGTCGTCTCTTTTTGGGAAACCCCACTGATGGTTGTGTGTGAAAGCCCGAGTAGCTCAGCAATTGTTGGAATACTTCAACCAACAACCATGCCATGTTCAAAGCCACTTTCAATCAAATTTCCTCCCAATTCCGATGCTCGCTTTGAACTTCAGTGGATCGTCTTGACCATGTGTGCATGCTTGAATGCATTAAGCTGCTGCCACGTGGTTGACTGATTAGACATTTGCCCTTACGAGCGGTTGCACAGGTGTGCCTAACAAAGTGGCAGGTGAGTGAGCACTCCCACCCTCACACGTGATCATGAGCTCTGAACAAAGAAACCCAAAGGAAGCAGTCGCGGATACGAATGGCCAAAATGAACTTCCTCCTTGCTGGACTTGGCCTGAGACACAGCTCAAAGTCGAACCATTGCTCCGTCACACTGGAAGGAGTAACTTGAGGTCGGGATGATCCCCGGACACTTCCAATTAGAGGTGTTCCGGGCCTTTCCAGCTGGACCAGGGGTTGACCCAGAATTCGCGGGATGGACTCCTTCACTCATTCGGCCTGGTAACGCCGAGGGGTCCCCGAGAAGGACCTGGAGGACTTTATCTACTCTGCTTACTCAGTTCCCTCTTAAGCAGAAGACAATAAATGGATAGAAGCCTGAAGTGTTGCATTTTTGGACATCGCCATCGTGTGTGTGTGTTTTTTTTTTTTTTTTTTTGCAATACCATGTTTGGGCAAAATGATGGAGCTGTGTTGGAGCTCCGGCATCCTGATTCAGCCAGTCAGCTGAGCAGGCTTGCAGCTTGCCAATCCCAAGGTTTAAGGATACCCTGCTTAATCATTAATTTTGCCCTAAATGGGACTAAACGATCCAACAAATGAACATCTTGATGTATTAAACAAGACTTTAATTCGTAAAAGTGACATACTAACTGAGATTCAGGGTCATTTACTTATAGACTGCTGGCCAGTAGAAAGAATAGCAGGTTTGAGACAGTTTTGTTTCGGCTACCGTTTTCAGGAACACTTCCTTCATACAAACTTAGTCGAACGTCTTCCTCCATCTCTCTGTGCCACCATATCCATTCGCCCCTGTATCGTCATGACCCAGTATTGACGTGAAATGGCCCGAAATGATTAGCAAATGAAATCTCCCGCCAAAACCGACCAACCATGCGGGCCTACGACTGAACATGTGTTCAAAGTTTGGCTTTGGCTGTCACCACCGGTCCTGACCCCAACCCTAATTGCCCTAACCCGACTGATTAAACGAAGGTTTATGCGGGATCCAGCTGAATAATTAACGAAAGACTAAATGTCAGCCCCGTCTCTCTCCGTTTGCACACGGGGACGTCGGCCGGCGGCTCGGCAAACTTGGAACCGTTTCCGAGACTCAAATTCTCAGCACTTACAAACACAGAAGTCCCAGACGCCCTTCAAATAACCAAGTTGACACCGCCGCAGGTGAAAGAGCGAAGCGGGGAGGAGGGAAAATAGTAAAACACATGCAGCCCTTCAAAGCCTTCAGAGGAATCCAGGAATCAAATATTAAAAAAAAAAAAAAAGTCTCTATGTGATACAATCTAAACATTGAGGTGGCTCTGACTGAGGTATCCTGCAATTAGCCCGCGCCGTGTGGCGCCGCGTCGTCGCGTCACCGCGATCACGGGCCCACCGGTGCGTTTGAGCGCGTCGCGCGCGCCGTGCAGCGCTCCAGCCACCGGCTCTGCGAGCACCTGCTCCGCTAGATGATGAGGAGAAAGCAACTCCGGTGACACTGAGAGGCGAAAACGCACAACGCGGCGAACCCTCGCCGCAGGACGACGCGGGAAGGGGGGCGTTTGACGTTCACTCGAGAACGTCCAGGAGCGAGGAGGCACATCAGTATGGGGTGCGAGTGCCAGGTTTTTTTTTTTTTTTTTTTTTTTTTGCAGAAGCAGCTGGATTTCCTGATACTTGAGCGACCATGTGCTGCTCCACGGGGTGCTGATCCCCAGCAGCGGCTTTGTTT
>CAAKHG010015471.1:0-10100 GCA_901007715.1 Dactylopterus volitans | reverse complement strand
GCCGCAGAGAAAAAAAAAAAAAAAAAAAAAAACACAGAAGCAATCAAGATTTTGCACACACGCACTGACTTTTTCCAAGTTTTTTTTCTTCAGACGTCATCCACTGTTTGGACAGAGTGTGATAAGCTTGAGGCATAAAAATGTTTTGTTTTTGTTTTTTTTTTGGTTTTTGGTTGTAACTGTAACCCCCCTGCATTTCACACTTCGCCCACCCCACTTGTTAAGACATGTAGTTGCGTACTTACTTTGCAATTTTACAATAGTAAATCGGAGACAAAAAAACATACATAAATATAGGCTATTTCCCCAAATAACATTATTACAGTATCTTTATGTTCATTATGCTTGAAGGTCGCAGGTGTCAGGCCAAGATGGTAATGATAAAATCAATGCCTTTACATTCATTTCATAGAAATATATATTTCCTGGCAGAGTTGAGAAGGATATTTGACGGCTAAATGATTGTTTAACTGGTCTTCCGTGCGATGCTGCTCTTTTATGACTGCGGGAATCACGGTCGCGCTTATTCTATGCATATCGAAGCACGTATCTTATGTGGTTTTATGATCAAGGCGACTTTTGATGCGGAAAATGATCTCCTTTACGTCTGCATTGGGGGCGAGTAATATTCGGTTGGAGTGGCCCCTCTGTTCCGTGTGCACAATCTTTGTGCCAGTTGACAGGCTCTCTGATCCATTGGAATTACCGTAAACGCTGCTGGGACGAACCGTCAGCACGGCCTCGTTTCTTATAACTCCAATACATTTTTTTTTATGCTTTGTACTTATTAATACGGGAAACTTTTCAACCATTTGTCGCTGGCTAGACGAGCAGGCTAACAGGTTGACATTTAATCCAGACGTGGTAGAAATCCTTGGACCGCTCCCTCGAGTCAGCCTTGGATGGGGCGACCGGTGAGGCGTTTACGTTCAGCCGTAAACTCACACCGGGGCAGAGTAAATCCGCGCGTGAACACATTTGTGCCTTTATCCTATTACGAGTTACTCGAAACCCAACGCGGGTAGCCGGATATGTTGTAAAACAGCGCCATCGGGTGGCAACAGAGAGTCACATCATAATTAAATTAAACTACTTTTCAAATATTTCTGTGCCCATCAGAACCTGGATCTACGCCCCCCCCCCACACACACACACACATGAATAACGTATTTTCGTTTTAACCACCTAATCAGGTGATATTTATTCTAATGGCATTACATCAATGATATTTGGAAATTGTTTTACTTCAAATAGTCTCTTCTTTACATGTGGAGATAGAAGACGGGCACTCCGCAGTATTTCCAAAGTCGTGTTTTTATTTACTTGTCTGATATCCTATAAGACCACAGAATATTACAGTTTCAAAATGTATTTCAAGATCGGTTTCTTATCTATCAGGCAGCCAGATGTTTACTGTGATGTACAATGAAATTCCACTTGACCCGTTTTGTGCCTTCACGTCAGAACAAACAGGAGCCACATTGTACACCAGATCCTAACTTCTTTTAATGACAGGAGACAAAAAAAAAAATGAAACAATACACACAATCTTATGAGGAGGAACATGCAAACTGTAATTACAAAAATGATTTCAAAGTTGAGACACAGTGCAGAGTCATGGGACTACTTAGCAGTCTATTATCCTAGGAAAATGATGTCGCGCAAAAAATAAAAGAAGCAATACAAAGAAAAAAAAACATGGAGCATTGCCTGTTCATTTACACACATGTACATAAATACATAAGAGGCACATTTGACACCACCAAAGAGGTGATCATGTCAGTCATGTTTTGGACCATCCTGTCCTTTTGTCTGAAGTGAGAGGCTGATTTTTAAAGATTTATTTCTACTTCTCTGCAGCTGTTCACAATTTCAGCAACTGAAATATAAGACAATATTGCCGAAAATCTGCATTCTCTGTTTCCTCACAATCATGCGATGTAACTGATGATTTGTAGTGAGTTCTTGGTAGTTGGGACAATTTTCGGAAGTTTAATCAGGTTTCTTTCATCTCAATCGTGGAGAGAAATCATCATAACCGCAGAAAGGAAGTTTGTAGGAGTGATCTTTTGTATTTCAGTGTTACAAAGCTCAACACATCACCAATCACAGTGAGGAAGGGCTAGAAAAAAAATGAAATCACAATTCCAGACATCCCACTCTTTTCCTTTAGTATTCTGTGAAGCGTCTGAAGTCTGACAGCTTCCTTTATTCCCCAACACCTGTCCAGGTCAATAATACTGACATACCTAACTATTTTTGACACCTGTAGGAACCTTAAATACTACAAAAATCCTTCGATCACATCCATAACCCTCATTTGTTTGAACTCCACCACCAACAGCTTTCGTTTTATGCAGTTCTTCAACCTCAGTAGCAACGACAAAATCCTCCTCCTCCGACATCATTAAAGTGTCATAATAAGCCAGGAGAGAAATCAAAACACAAACTCAGCGGTTGTACCTTCTTCAAAAGAATTTACTCACAAATTCTGCCTGATGACGCTCGGATGCGGTGAAAAGTCAAATACATAAATCAGGTAAGCAAGAGCATAGCCAGTGCTGGTTGTTGTCAGGGCTACAGAAGAACCTGGCGTTGTGAAAGGTGAGATCCATCCTGTTCATCAGTAGCATGTGCTATCAGTAGTTGGACTTGACACAGTCTCCTCTCTGATGCTTCAGAGCTGAAAGCCTTTATCCAAATGGAATTATATTTTCAAAAATGATCAGCTTGTCTTGCATCTTCTTCCACAAAACAAACGGATATGCAGGAGCCAAAAAAAAAAAAAAAAGAGGGGGAAAAAAAAATCAACTTTAAAAATATCCATAGTGGGGAAAAAGTGGTTCTTGATAGGAAACTAAAATGCAAAAATTTATTAGGGAAGTTTGGAGAAGGCCTTCACTCAAGTTCTATGAAGTATGTTTGTATGTAAACTTGCCATAATTATGAATGCGGTTTGGTTCTGTGGTCTTGCTTTTAAAGGGTGAAAGCATATGATTAATCAAGTGCCGTAAAAAATGCTTACAATCTGTGTTGCTTTGGTTGACTTTAAGCAGAAAAGCAGCATTGTGTATATATATATATATATATATATGTGTATATATTTATTCATATACACACAGTATATGTCAAGTATACACCGATCAAGCATAACAATATGCCCACTGCATGATCACCATAGATTATAATGCACCAGCTTTGCAATTTATGTTCAATTCTTATTGAATCTGTTCGAGAGGTGTCGACATATTCTAGCGACTGTGATTGGGACAGTAATTTGTGATGCTGTTGAATGGTGCTGGATTATACTGAGAGGTGTCCCTAATAATTTGGTCGTCCCACTTATGCATTAGGGTGATCAAAAATTTAGGGACACATCAGTATAACCCAGTACAGTTCAACAGCATCACAAATTACAGACCTAATAACGATCATTAAAATATGTCAACACCTCTCTCAAACAGATTCAATAATAAAATTCCTCCTGAAGGGAGAATTCCTGGCAGAGCTGTTACTTTATATTCTATGGTCATAATGTTATGCTTGATCGGTGGATATGTCAATTACTAGCAAACACAGATATTAAATCTAAATTTAAAAAAATGGTTGTTTATATGTGTAGCATATCTTCTTTCGTGTGTATGGATACCATTAAAAAAACATTGCTTGCTAATGCATCACACCTTTATGTAAATATGAAGCGAAGCAACTGTGTACTCATGGCACTGTGTTACCAGGAAGGCCGCGTAACCTTTTGTCAAAATGAGAGTGGGAGTAAAAAAAAAACAAAAACAAAAAAAACACCTGACTGACTCTTAACATTTACCACGAAAAGTACTAAAGTAGGAGCATAAGAGCAGAGGTCATGAAGCAAAACAAAAATAGAAGCCATCTGAACTGGAGCCAGTGCAAGCACCGCTGTCAATTCCCCGATATGCCTTCGGCGAGGCTGTCGGGTTTCCCTCGGCCTCCTTCAGGGCCGACGTACCGGCTCTGTTACCTGCAGAGGAACTGAGGAGGAGCAGCCGCGCACGAGTCCGGGTTATTCAGCAGTTTGTCGTGTTCCTTTTTTTCTTTTTTTTTTCTCTCTCTCTCTCTTCCTTTCTCGGTCAGAATCATGTGTTCGTTTGTGCGACCCGGTCCAGAGAAATGGGGAGGGAGGGCAATTTTTGGCAAGAGGACAGAAAAGGAGAGTCTTCATCTGTGTTGTTCTGATTCGAGGAGATAAAAAACAAAAAAACAAAAAAAAAAGCCCAGTGTGTTTGAAGGTTATATTGCACTCGTAGGAACAGTAGAGACAAACGGGTGAGCTGTTGAGGGTTATTATTATGGGTGTTGGTGGTGATGAAGCGGCGTCTGCAGCTTGGCCCAGCGTTGAAAACACAGAGCGCAGTGGCGTTGTCCATCTGGATCTTGAGCTGACACACACACACGGGTAACTGTAGGTGGGCGAGAGGCCTCGTCTACGAGTCCAGAGAATCAGCTAGAGAATGAACCAGAGACAAAACGGCAGACAGATTTGAGATTACAGAGATGAGCCAGCTCGAAAAAAAAAATGGGAACATTTCCTAATTTATTTCCTGCTCTTTATACTTTGATCCTTCAAACAGAGGAGCTGGAGGAGATTGAACATCGGAGCTCATGATTAAAAAAAGGATTTGATCGCTTTCTGCGTCTACAAATTATGAAACTGTATTACGAGGTTTGTTTATGCCCTGAAGTGATCTCCACTCCACACACTAGCTCCCCCAAACAGAGCTTTCAGTGACATTTTTATCTGTTTGACGGTTCCGCAGGGATCCAGAAACACTTTTTGGGAATAGTATTTTTCGATGATTCAGAACTGAAGACTCTTAACAAAGAACTAATAATTTTGCACTGGCTGCAGACTCCCTAACAGAGATAGGTCTACACATTTTGGGTTTGGTTATCAGGTTTAAGCAGCGATATTTGCTTGGTTGACCTTCGGTATTTTATCAATTGATCAGTTATCCATTCTGCTCAGGTAATGCAGCAGTTAAATCATCCAATTCCATTGCAGTATTTCTAGAATGAGCAATGCAGGGAGGCGCAATCCTGCAACATCTTGCAGTGACACACCGCCATGCGTTTTCCTCACGTAAGCGGGCGTACACAGGAACAGTCGCTCTCTTTACCTTCCTGTGGCGGGTCGACACTGATCTCCTCCGTCTCTTCTGTGTCGTCCCTCATCTCCTCGTCTGCATCTTCGTCATCTTCAAGCTCGCTGGCGATGAGCTGGCGGGCCAGTTTGATGTTCAGGCCCTCGTTGTAGTGCATTTTCCTCATCATTTGAAAATGTTTCTTTTTGGCTGCAGAGGGAAATGCGGTTAGAACAGTTTTAATTTGGCAAAAGAAGCAATTGCTAGATGCATAATCTGTGACCGAAAAGGCACAACTTGCCTGTGATAATTTTGAAATATTTATCCAGATAAATAGTTTGCACAGAGCATCACTAAGCACACATAGCTATTCAACTTTGCTGTTGTTGAACACTCCATATACATTCTTTCTCCCTGCTAATGTTCTTTAATTTATGTTGACCAGAAAAACATCAAAACTAGAAAACTTTTGTTTATTCTTCATTCACTCCATAAGCTGCAGCTTTGCAGGATGTGTGCATCCTGCTTGCTTACTGCCCTGTCTTTTTATACCTGCAGAGTTCAGACATTCATAATGAACAAAAAGGCAGGCTAAGATGCACAGCAGTCACACTGGATCCTGATGACTGAGTGTCTCTAGAGGTGCAGGTCAGGGACAGGTGAAAAGCTTACAGACACTGTGTGTGTGTGTGTGTCTGTGTGTGTATGTGTGTGTGCGCGTGTGTGTGTGTGCGTGCATGCCTGCGTGCGTTAAGGGAAGTCAGCAAAATGTCAAGAGCGCACAAAACATTGAAGCTCTTACAGAAAGCGATCTGCATCCAACAGCGCTTCACTGTGGAGTCACTCTGCCTCGAGTCGCCCTCACAGCTGAGAGGACACTTTGTATGAGGGTGTGCGGCGCTTTTAACCACGGTGAGCGCAAAACCACAGTTACCATGGAAACCGATAAACGCTGTGACGAATCAGCTGCTGACTTATGACTGTGCACCCAAAAAGCACTCAAAGTGCATTATTATTATAATGATAATGATGATGAATATCATAATAGTAAGAAGAAGATAAAAAGAAGCATAATAATAATAATAAGAAGAAGAATGGTATAATAAGTTGAGGGCCAGTCCTACCAGGGATAGAAATGAAATCAACTGAAAAAGAAAAGTCCACCTTGTTCTTCAGGAGTCAGCTCCTCCTCCTCTTCTTCGCTGCTCTCCTCTTCTTCCTCCTCTTCTTCTTTCATGAAACGAGGTTCGGAGCCCTCCGCTGCCTTCAGTCTTGAAAGAAAGAGGAGAGAAAAAAATGCAGGCGTAGATGAAGCATGAAAACTGGAATGAGAATTCGCAATTAACAGCCTACTTAGATTTTAAATTCTCTCTCTGCCTTGTTTTCCGTCTTTTTTTTTCTTCTTTTTTTTTTTTTTTTTTACCAGACTGAACAACCACCTTAAATGACTACAGGAAACTGCCAGCATGTTCTCTGAAAGCTAATTTGGAGATATTGTGAAAACTTGTCTTCTTTGGAGAAGAGCAGACATGAGAGGAACACAGACGGGGAGGCAGATATGAGGTGCGAGTGGGCGTGGTGACAGCGAGGAGATGAGAGCATGTGCGAGTACTCCAGCATGAGACAAAAATAACGGGAGTTACTATCCCCCATCTCTCACGCTCACAAAAAGCTTCGGCAGCAGCGGACAAAAAGAATAATGGTTTACGGCTGGGCGGATGGAGGTGATTTGCCTTGGGGGAAGATCCCTTTTACTGTATTACTGCTTTTCAGCATTCAACCAGAAAGAGGAGTTTGTCAGCTTCCGTACGGTTTTTAAAATGTACCAATAATATCAGCCATTAAATGGGAGACGGTATAACCAGCAGAGTGAATTTCAGGCAGAGGCAAAACAAAGGAAGAGTCAAATATGTGGTGGATGAGAGAAGAGACTGTGCATGGAGTTAGAAGAAATGCAGGTTCAAGAGGAGAGAGGAAAAGAGCAGCTGATGTCCTATCTGGAGGCTTTAGTCTCAAACAAAGGAAGGAAGCAAACAAAGGCGGCTAATTGACTTGTAGGCCTGGAGCTAATCACTATGCCCACTGTAGCACATGTGCACGTACGCGCGCGCGCACACACACACACACACACACACACACACATGCACACATGCAAACTCATCCCATCCCTGCTGCATCGATGCACTTTCAGAAGCATGATGGCCTACAACCAACACACACACACACACACTTCTCAGGCTCCCAGAGATGGCATCCATTTCTGCACACAAGTTTATAGACTTCAAAAGGTTCAGACAAATACAAATTTGCAACATGCATTTTTTTTTAACTTCTTTCGAGTATGTTTTCAACGTTGTGACACCTTCAAACAAGGCGATCCACAATAGCGTTTCGCCATACAAGCCACTGAACAAACACTGACTTGATTGAATGAACTGCTGTCTGCTCGGTGAAAGACTCAATTTAGTTCAGACTATACTGCAGACCATTACCATATTCCTCTTAGCTTTATTATCCTGCATGGAGTTTGACAAGATTCATTCAGTGAGCCCGGCCTGGAGCATTGTCAAAGACAGCAGTGCAGTCTGGGAGGGAGCGTAACTGCCTGCTGTGGCAACCCACTACACGGCACAGCTTTCTGCCTGGACGACTCTGTCCTGGAGCAGCGCGGATGCTCCATTACACTGCCACTAACCGGGAAATTACTAGTGGATGCTGGCAAGCTGCAGCCAAACTAGATGTACCCTTCCTTTCTTTCAGCTACTGTAACTGGGGTATGCAATATTGAATTATGATATACATGAGCAGCGGATATAATTAACTATCAAACACAGTTTTTTTTGGGGATTAAAAACACTTGTGAATAAAATTCATATGATTACTGGCATGACAATGTTGCAGTTTCTTCCTGAGCATTGACCCAGATGTTTCTTTAAAGCCACCTACACTCTTGCCGGCCTCAGAGGCTGTGCGGTGCATACAACCTTATCAGTTCATTTAAGAGCACAGTCATGCTCAAGGACAAAGGGCGGTGGAGTGTGTGTGCTCAGGTATGGGAAACCTTGACTACACTTGAGCGCATTGAGGGTTTTTTTTTCCTCCCTAACAAATATGCGCCTGTAGCTATCAGTTTATCTTTCTGTGTGGCTAAAATCCTGAGCCACGCCTTCTTTCATCACTCGTTTCTTTTCCCCTCCTCCTCTCGGTCTATGCCACCCTCTTGCCTCTCCTCTCTCCACCCTTTCTGGGTCCCTTCATTCACATTCACTGCTTACTTTGATGCCAGGTCGTCGGCTGCGAGCGCGCCGTGGCTGTCTGAATCACTCAGCGCCCCCTCGTCTTCATCATCCCCCACCATCCTGAAAGAACGAAGAGTTAAGACTGGTAAATTTAAGACATAAAATCCAGGCACATAGAAAAGTGGACTGCAGCACAGACAAGCAGGGGGGTGGGGGGGTGGGTTGTGTGTGTGTTGGGAGGTGGGTGCAGGGTGTGGGGTGTGAGGGTGTGACCTTCTCTACAGCACCCTGTCGTGTTGGATTTCAAACTGCTGAGACACTAAGTTAACGGCACACTCTTACTCAGCTCTTTTATACTGGCATCGATGAGAGCACTAAAACCGCTTATGAAATATGTTCATGGAGCGACAAACACACCTTGGATCAATCAAGCGTTATCAACACAAGCAAACCTGTTGTAAGGAGTGCTGGGTTCATCAATCTTCATCAGACCATAGTCCTTGTCTGCTGGATGGTATGTGGCCAAGATATTCATCTCATCCCACTTCTGGGACTTCTTCCTGTAAGATGAGTGAAAAAGCAGTGAAAATTAAAAAGGCGGCTAAACAGGCAAACAGGACGGCGCACCGGGCACCCGCCGGTCACAGACCACATCCCACTGACTCCTCCAGGGAGGAAGGCAACCAGATTTTATGTGGGACTGAACGTGCCCCAGTTTTCACTTCCAGTTGCATTATTTTTGGGATCTCAAAGACAGAAGGGGAAAGAAAAATTGGTTTCTACATGTGAAAGTAATTAATTAGGGATGTGAGGTAGGCTCTGAGTAAACGCCGATCAGTAACAATCTAAACTGATACAGCTGGTTTTTCATCATTTGATTTTTGTTCTGCCAATGTGCGACAGACCAGTGCCTAATCTCCAAATAAATCTCATCCAGGGAATAAGATTGTCACTTGAATAGTCTCCACTGCAGCCTTTAAAATGAACACAAAGTCTCACTGGACTTTAAAACCTTTTGGAAATTAAATTGTCATTCCGCTGCCAATTGCTTTGCTTTTATGTAATCCATTTTTTTTGTTTTTATATTTTCAATGCCATTTGGGTTCTGCATCCTCTCTCTCAAATTTTATCTGTAATGTGAGTAATCTTCTCAGGTAACTGTTAGCCCCTGACATTTTCAAAGCCTGATAAGCACAATGTTTGTCTTTCCATCTATTATTACATCATTCACAGCATTTACCAAAACTGAAATTTAAGACATCCAGGTGTTTCTAAAAGGTATCTGGTCTCTGCTTTCCCTGAGCACCTCCAGCAACATTTGAAGCCATTTATCCAAAAACAAAAACAAAAATCTTTGTGAGGTATAATCGGACAGCGGTAAGAATCCACTATGTGCTGCAACCATCCTGCAGAGCTCCCATACACCGCTCACAAACACAAATCTGAGCCACACATACCGCCGTGTCATTCACATCATCGCACCTGGGCCAACAAAGAAGGAAATTAAAATTGCCCAAGACAAGCTGCCAATTACAAAACAGTTTTCAACGGAGATCAATTTTCAACTCATTCAACACCAAACAATTTGTTTTTTTTTTAGATAATTTCATTTTATTACAGGACAGAATGTTTTGTGTGTGTGTGTGTGTGTGTGTGTGTGTGTGTGTGTGTGTGTGTGTGTGTGTGTGTGTGTGTGTGTGTGTGTGTGTGTGTGCGCGAGTGTGTGTGTGTGTGTGAGTTG
>CAAKHG010015469.1:0-11973 GCA_901007715.1 Dactylopterus volitans | reverse complement strand
GTCTGTAATCTTGTTTGTTGTTTTTTTTTTTTTTGTCTTTATCATTAATCGGCGCTGGCACCTCACACACCAGCCCACGCGCCGAAAGTTATTTGCATCCCATGATTCCTTTGCGCAACGACCAAACATGAACAAACCCCCGAACAAAAGGGATCTCTCGATGGCTCCTCTTGCTCCTGTTTACAAAATGAATTTGTAAATAAAGGCTCCCCGGCCGGGCTTGTCCGTCTTCTTCTCTCCTCCTGCCGCACTTTTGAGGAACAAGGGCGCGCGCGGACGCGGCGGCGGTTGAGCGGAGAACCTCGGACGCACGCGGAAACGCTCTCAAGCGGCGCATAAATCGTCTGTGGCGTGAAACGCAAGACCGGAGGCAGGGACTTAGCTCGCAGATCCGCGGCAGAAGTGTTTCGAGCTCAAGAGTTCAGCCGAAGTCGGGAAGTGATCTCAGCAACAGTCATCACACGCGCTGAGTCACATTTTTGAAGAGAGGGAAAAAAAAACAAAAAAAAAAAAAACCCAGACCCATCATGCTTTCATGTGTGCCTAAAACACCCCGGCGCCAAAAGCTCTTCTCTCCGCTGTTACCGTCTGAGTGCAGTCATTTCAAAATATTTTTCCTAGAAATTCGATTTTCCGCACTCGATTGGCTCCTCTCCCCTCTGTTATGCAGCCGGTGGTATGCAGCCCCGGCTAATCAAGCACAAGCGGTCGGGGGGGTAAATTAATCTGACAGCTCTCAGCGCCAAACGGCAGTGGATGATCGCACACACGCGGCTGTTTTAAAGCACTGGCTTCGCTGGTTTTCCGGGGGCGTTGACTCGCGCGGCGCGGACCGCAAACACGTCCCCCCATGCACCTGTGCCCATGCCGAGTGCCCCCCTCACCTCACTGGCCGCCACACTGTCATTCTGTCCCATAACATCTTAGCGGATGTTAAAAAAATTGCATTAGTTTTAATGATATTAAGATAATTCGCATACTACGACTGAATTGTCAATGTTTGGCATATTTTTCTTTCGCTGTTTCAGCGGTTTATGCTAAGTCTTTTTATTTTAGCGGTTCGAGTGTCTTTTCTAGTCATTTCAACCACTTAGCCATGACGATTTTAAATGTTTATCATTGATTTTAGCTGATTAGCCAAACATTTTCCCTACGTAGCCATCACTATTACCGTTTATCATTACTTTTAGCTATTTCAGCGGCTTGTCTTGGTTAGCCGGTCCCGGCATTTAGCCGTGACTATTCCAAATGTTTATTATTTGTTTTGGCCGCTTAGCAAAACATTTCCATCATTTCGCCACCACTCTTTGCTTTCATCATTTACTTTAAGATTCCACCATTTAGCTATGACTCTTTCAAACGTTTTATCATCATCATGTTTAGTTGACCACAGTTTGGTGGCTTTTTAGTTGATTATTAGCGGTCTTACATTTGTTTGTTCATTCATTACTTTAAGCTTACGACTTCAACCGATTATTTATGGCCACCTATTTTAACTGTTTACTTTTTTTTTAATTTTCATTTTTTTCTTTGCGCGATGTTAGCCATCCATGTTTATCCAGACTTTTGTCTTCATATTTCTACTCATTCATGCGACATTTCAACCATTTATCCATTGCTTCTATATAATAATAGCAAGTTACTGAACTGTTTTTCCATTACATTTGCGCATTGCTTTAACTCGCTGGAATCAATATTTCTGACCAAATTAGACTTCTCTCAGAGGTTTTGGATGCAGCTTTAAGGGCACTCACTCTCGGCTTTAGCTTGTCACAACCACAACAGGTAAACGCACGTCTTAAATAATAATTTGACCCCAATATATATTCACATATACGACCAACTGGCAACTGAGTACAAATACTTTCCCCTCATTAACTCGGTACACAAACACGGCACACACACACACACACACTGTGGGTGCGCGTGACCTCGAAAAACTTCTGACCTCAAGATACAATCGGCAGACGGGTTTCCACTCTGCGTCTTTGTTTTTGTCACCGACTTTCGGCCTCATTTAGAGCTCCACTTTCATGCTCGTTTTCCTTTGACCCTCCTCTGCCGCCTTTCCCGCCCGCCGTCTATTCCTCTTCATTGAAATTCTCTCCCGGTCATTCTCCATGCTCTTTCATAGCCTGCTATCTTCCCCCTCTACATTTGCATTTATCATTTTTGGCCATGATGCAGGCGCCCTCAGCCTCGAGCTCGAAACCTATTGCGGTTTATCTGCCGGCAGCAACGGCAGAAGTGCGAGGGATGAAATGGCAGACCTGGCAGAACATGTCAAAACATCCCCATGTTCTTGAGAAATTGATTCATCTCACAAAAGTGCAGCTTATGACATGATGTTCGGCGCACAAACAAACAAACCCTTTATTGGAGAACATGGTGTAACACAAAAATGTCATCTCCTTCCTGCACTCCGTTTTCCCTTTCGCCCTCCTACAGCATTTGGTGTCACTGCAAGCGGAGCGTAAACAAGCTCCTGCCAGTAAATGAAAAAAAAAAAAAAAAAAAAAAAAAAGGGGAAACAGGATTACAACCAGATGAAGTCGAGGAACACACAGATGAGGGGAAAGCAGCGACCGGTGAGGATAATGAGCATGCACAAGAAGCGTGGAGAGGGAGCGCTCAGGAATGCCGGCGGGTCAACAAATATGTGACGGGAAAGAGGTAAAACATGCAGAAGAGCCGGCCTGCCCTTTTTTTTTTAAAACCTTTGCTTGATTTTCATCAGCGGCAAACCTTTCGCCCTGGAGCACACTTCTATATCTCTAAAGATCTGGGCGCCGGTTTGCGGAAGTGTCTCATGTTGGCGCCCGGCTGGGGGGGCTTGAACGGGGCGAGGGCGCCGTAGGGTTTGGGCAGCGGCAGCGCGTCGGTCTGCGGGACGTACGCGTCGGGGCGGGGCTCGGCCGTCGTGTAATCGCCGCTTGGCAACTGGAACCACTGGTCCTCCTCCGCCAGCTGCAGCCACAACGAGCACAAAAACCAGAGGGAGGCTTAAATATTTGATGTGCGGGCCGCGCGACCTTGGAGCAAACAGTTCAGCATTCAAGTTTAATCATGAAAATGGGATGACTGAATCAGCCATTTTTCTAATGTTGCAGGACAGACGCAAGGGCAGAAATAAACGGCCGTGACCTCAGGAACTAAATATTACAAGGCAGGCGGAAATTGTATTCATGGTTTTTTAAAGAGGTTAACTCCCGTGATGTAAAAAAAACAAACACAAAACACACACACATTGTAGTGAGATTACTGACACTTGTAGGATGTTATTTCTGTTAAAAAAAAAGAAAAAGAAAATTGCTTCCAGACAAAGTAAACTGAACCTGCGAATGAATCCATCTGTCCAGTTATGATGCACAAACAGGATGTTATTGACGTTACATTCGTTTCCATCCTTCAAATAGTATTTTCGAGCTGCGCCCACACGCGTGGCGGGACAGCCGCTTCCTTTTGCCTCCAGTTTGTATGCTAAGCTACTTGCCGCTCGGATCTACTCTGTTCTTAGCGGCGGATGTCCTGGCATCCTATCGGCTGTTGTAAGCGCAATATTCGTGAAATATGTGCCTACAAACACGCACGGCGGCGGGAGTGAAGAGGAGCAAGACTGCGATTAAGCACATTTAAGAGAAGTGCTCCTTTACCACGGCTCTACAGCTGCTGCTCAATAACCGCGTCGGTTGCCTTAAAAGTTTTGTCGCGGCCAATAAAAAAAACACAAAATGTGACAGTCGACATCCTTTATGGGAATGCTCACGTTTAATGTCTTGCTAGCTTTGAGAAAGTTTACGCGCGGCGGCGAGCTAGATGGAATTAACTCCCTTAAAATGGCGTCATAAACAAAACAAAACTAAAGAAAAAAAGAAAGCGGAACGCCGGCAGTGGCCGGCCAAACTGATTTGAACGCGGCGCGGCTGACTGATCGCCTGTGCGAGCGCGGCGGCGTCCCGCCGGGACTGAAGGAAAGTCCTCCGCCGTGCCACATCCCGACGCCACAGTCACGCCTTTGACTTCCATCCAGCGGCGGCGCGCAAATATTCACTTCCTCATGCATATTTACCCTTCACCCTCGCTGGCCTGCGAGCCGGGGAAGATGGCCGCCGATGGCGAGAACGGAAGCGTTCGCGGCGAGGCTCATTGCACATATTGCGATCTTATGGGACAAAAAGCGGGTCAACGTGGACGGCCGGTGGCGGCGGCGGCTGCGCGTGCGGAATCCGAACGTTTCTGCGACGCTTCTCCCCACTTTTCGAAAACGGAAAGCGGAGATCGGCGTGGCAACGAGCCGCGGACGGCTGGGCAACTTTTCCTGTCCGTCTGCCAGCGTTCACACATGTGGACCGACGTATGCCGTAGTGTGTGTGTGTGTGTGTGTGTATGTGTGTGATTGGCTTCGCCTCACTTCTCAGTCTCGGCATGTCCAGGTGCACAGCTGAGCTGCCTCTGAAACTTAAATCGACTCCTGCCTGGTGCTGCGAGCCCCCCCACCACCACCACCCCCAACCCCCCCCTCCGTTCCACTCCTTCTCTTTGTCGCCTCTTTTCTCGCGCCGCCGCTTCAATCGATTCCTGACAAGTGACCTCCCGCGTTTCTCTACCTTCTCTCTCTCCTCTTTGTCCCTCTGTCTCCTCCTCTCGTCCCGCAGCATCCTCCTCCACTCCTCCTCGACCTCCGGGCAGGGCGGCAGGCCCTGCTCCAGCCGCCGCTGGCACCCGCCCACCTGCGAGGGAACACGGACGGCGACACGCGTTTGTTGCTTTGTATTCCCGTCACTCAGCCCAGCCTGCGCTCGGCTGGCCTGACTCCACTCAGACTGTGGCAAAAAAAGAAAAACAAAACAGGTGGCTGCACTGGTGTCAGGATCTGGTTGGCCGGCGGCGGGCGGCGGCGGCCGGCGGGCGGCGGCTGCAGCTGCTCCGCGCAGGTTCACGCGCATCTCATTTAGAAAGGAAAAAAAAAAAAAAAAGACGTTTGGGAAATTTCGATTCTTGGAGAGGAAAAGCCTCTCTGTTCCAAAAACACAGTCAGGAAATGGATGCCGGCCATTTTCGGGCTCATGTTGTGCATTAGGAGGGCAGTGATACAAAATGGGTTTTTATTCATTACGTCCAAAAGGGAAAAAAAAAAATAAAACGGGCAGATACGTTGATCAAAGAACGGGTTAACTGAGGAAAACCTTGAACACTGAAGCATGACTCATGAATTCATTGCAAGGACATCGAGAATCAATACTCGCCCGGGTCACTTTTGACCCATGTTGCGCATCAAAAGGGTTAAGAAATGAACAACTTGGATTACAATTAGGCAGATGGCTTTTTGCAGTTTGGCTGTTAAGAGCCACAAAATCCATTATGCCTCATTATGTTCATACTCAAACTGGGAAAAAAAAAAAAAAATCAAGAAAATTAGCGAAAAACACTGTGCACTCGCCCGGCAGAAACACAGCAGACCAAGTTAGCAACCAACTGGTGGATCAAATATGAACGCCAAGAATGAATTTCTGACTTACATTTGGGGACTTGGAGCCAACACCCCCCCCCCCCCCCTCAAAAAAACCCCCACATGAATAAACACATCACAAAATTCATCACATAATTTACCTCCCAAGATGGTTTCTGTCATTTACATACAGTCTATCGTGGGAGCAGTTCTTGGTTTTTAAGCCTCAAGTCATAAATCGGGGGGGTGGGGGGGTGTCAAGTCGCTCAAAGCTAAAGTACAGACGTCATACAAGTAGTATCTCATCTTTGTATTATTACCTGTCTAATAATATTACTGGCCAATGACAATGACGTCCTGGGTGACTCACTTGTGATGTGAGCGCCAATAAAATTTTAATATTTCTCATTTCACGTTGAAGCAAGCGGGCGTGATTCGAGGGGCCGAGTCCCGAGTCACGGTCGAGTCACGAGTCCAAATCCCACGCCATTTGTGGTCTGTCTAATCAGGCGGCACGTCACCAAAATAGAGACGGAACAGTCCACATTTGCGGAAGTACGAGTGGACGCCATCGTCATCATCATCGCTCGTTCGGCTTCGGCCTGTTCGGGGGCGTGCGCGCAAACGTGGCGATGATGTCATTTTCTGTGAAAGCACTAATCCAGTTTAATCCCTGCTGGGCGTTTATATGGTTCTCCGCTCACTTAAAAAGGTTTTGTTTTGGCGGAAGTTTCCTACTTGTCTTTTCTGAGAAGACCTGAACCACGCTGCGCCGCGCTGCGCCGCGCCGCGCCGCGGGTGTCGGAGTTGACCTCTGACCTGGAGCTCCTTCTCTTTGATCTCTTGCTGGAGAGACAGAGCGGCCGCTTGCTTCATGGAAAGTTCAGCGGAGACGGCCATCATGCGGTGGCCGGCGTCGATGATCTGACTTCGCAGCTCGTTCAGCTGGAGGCGCACAAAACACACACACACACACACATGCATAAAGTACATCTTGTAATGCTGATTTAAAAAAAACAATAGTAATAACACTGCTAATGACTCCATGAACTAAATTACACCGCAGCTCAGCTCATCACTTCCTCTGCACATCGACTATGACTTGTCACACCCCCACCGCTTATTAGACAAACAAAGACGGCCGAGGAGAGAGATCTGTTCTGCTCAGTGAACTCCTTCATGCTCGCGCCGCAGGGCTCCTCACATGGAGCGCACACGCTCCGCAAAGCAACCCGAGGGTGTGTTTGAGAATTAGAAAAGACAGACAAATGCGCAGGTTAATGACATAACAAATGCCTGTGTGCCTGTGTGTGTGTGTGTGTGTGTGTGTGTGTGCTCATTCGTCTGAGGAGCGTGAGGTGAGTGGGGTTTCAGGTCTACCTTCCTGGCCAGCGTCAGCCTGTCCTCCCGGCAGTTCTCAGCCTGCTCTCTGAGCGGCTTGGAGAGGCGGGTGACCTGGTCCACCAGGAGGTCCTTCTCCGCCAGCTGCTGCTCGCGCTCGGCGAGATCGGCCTCGAGCTGCGGGCACGCAGGCGCGCGGTCAAAAGAAGCGCAGGCGGCGGCCGCGAGCACAAATTAACACCTCGCAGCATCGCCGTTACCTGCTCAGTCTTCTTAACCAGCTCCGCCGTCGAGGGATCGGCGCCTTTCAGCTCTTTGTAATCGGCTGTCTGGCTCAGGCCTTTTAGAGTCTGATCTCTGGCTTCTAGCAACTGACAGAACACAGAGAAAATATTTAAAAAACGAGGCAAGTTAGCACAGGTAAGTACGGGGTTCCAACTCTCATGCCAGCTAGAAGCTATGAAAGATGAGAATTGCACCTTAACATGTTCTTTTTTTCCACATTTCGCACATCTTCTTTTCGAAGGTTTGTAAAAAAAAACGTAATTAGGACATTACTTGAAAATTTAACTTTTGACTTTCTGGGACAACACGAGATAAGTGCACATAGTTATGGACGTTTTCGACATGAAACCCCGCCCCAAATGGAGTGCGGCCTTCCCTCCGTCCCTCAAAATTCCTCCTGGAAGTTTTTGCGCCATCCTGCTGACGTGTCGAACCAACAGGCGAGCGGTAAAACTATAAAACAGCGCATGTTATTTCCAACGGGAGAGCACAATTCTAATAAATAAAGCAATGAAACACAGAATAAAAGGAATTAGTCCGCCAGTGCCGGCGGTTCCAGAGTCGTGTCCTCCGTTCATTCCGGAATCTTATTGCGGCAGGGATAATAGAAAGGCTTACGATCCTTCCTTCTCCTTTTTAAATGCCTTTATGGAACTCATTTCCCTGAAGGTGATACGTTATGGCAAAGTGCAATAAGAGAAATAAAAATTTAAAAAAAACACAACAGGTTACACAGCGTTTATTCCTGATGTCGGGCTATGGATAAACATGAAAGCATTAGAGTGGAAAAAAACAAAAACAAAAAGGCAGGCAGGACAAACTTAAACCAAATGCGATTAACAGAGTTTACAGTATTGCTTTTTTTTTTTTTTTTTTTTTTACAGGACACTTGATGGATGTACATTTTGGACCGCCTGGGAATGCTCCCATTTCATCTAAAGTTTATACTGCGCTCATAAAAAGTTACTGAAATGATGGCAAAACAGGTGCAGTGTGTGAGACTGTGTGGAATAACAATTTTCAACCAATAAATGGGTCTTTAAAAAAGGAACATAAATGGAAACTGGAAATTAAACCCGCATTGCCTCGGGGTAAAAAATGAATATGATATTACTTTTTCAGACTTTTTAGAGTGGAAGGTGGCTGACTAGTTAGCAACATTAGCGTTCAATTGGAGCGTCTGGTCATCTATTAAAGTCCGAAAACTTCTTTTAGCCCTATTTTGGAGTCTATCGCCTCCTGATGTGCATATTTGCCTCTTTAGCTGCTAAACGCTCCGCTGTGTTTTTTATGTGTTTATTTTATCCGACCGGCGGCATTTGCTGGGAGATTGTTGATCATAGAATCCAAAATAATGAGCCGAAAGGCGCTAAAGTGAGGTGATATTTTCTGTGAAGATTGAGCCATTTGATTAATTGTTACAGTTAATAGACATTAAAATTGCGATAATTAGCAGCTTTGAGGGTTATTTAAGTGTCTTTGGGGGTTTTTTTTTCACCCGTAATTCTCCACTCAGTCTGTGGCTGCAGGGGGTTTGGGAAATTTTAAGTGATTTAACAGCCAATTGAAAATATAAACACCTGATTAAAATATAATGAAAGTTAGCTGCCTGTCTAAAAATACACAACCATACAACAATATATGGGCCCAATGTACAGAAGAAGTCATTGTTGTCATTGTACAATAGAAAATGAAACGAATCCCATGCTTTCAACCCCTCTGGGGACCACATCCAGATCTGTGGACCAGATAAAGCAGGTGGGCGCAGCCACTGTAACATCACTCAGTTGTTGGTGTTTTGAAGTCAATTAGGCAAAGTAGCCCACCCTGAAGCATACCATGCTTTATCGTCTTTTTTGCTATAAATGGGATCATTTATAGCAATGGTTCGATCCCCATCTCCGGCAGAGACAAGACACCGAAGCCCTGATTGCTCCTGGTGGGCAGGCCGGCGCCTTGCATGGCAGCCTCCGCCATCAGCGTGTGGACGTGAGCGTGAATGAGTGAATGAGGCCATGGCAGTGTGAAGCGCTTCGGGGTGCCGTCAAGGTAGAAAAGTGCTATATAAATGCAAGTCCATAGAATTCGAGAAAAAAAAACCTTACATCCTACTGCACTAAAAAAAGACCCGAAACTAGAGGTGGGGACGACAGACTCATGAGAAAAATGTTAAAGTGAGGTAATAAATCACATGAGAAGAGTGGGGCCATTCCACTTCTATGGAATCTGACTTGTTCTTTACAACTTTTTAATTGGCCCATGGTGGCCGTTAAACAGAATGTAGGGTTTTTTTTTCTTTTTCTTTTGGCATTTCTGCATTGCTTTCACCTTTCACCTTCTTTTAAACAGTCTATGGGACAGAGGCAGCGCGCTGAATGGCTGGCTGAATGATTGTTCTCACTTAATCTTGATTACGCGCATAACGACACATAAGAATTGTGGCTCCTCGACCTAAACGAGGACTGCGCTGCTTCCGTGTCTCAAATGAGATTGAGATTGGGTGTGGTTGGGTGTGTGTGTGTGTGTGTGTGTGTGTGTGTGTGTGTATGTGTGTGTGTGGAGTGAATGCAAGTGCACATTGAAAGGCTCTGGCAAAAAATAAAGACGCATAAAAATATATGGAGCTGAGATGATCAAGGAGCCATGACAGCAGCCATAAAAAATGCATAAGCAGAAAATAGAAAAGGAAGGGGAAAAAAAAAACAGATCAGATGACAGAGGCAACAAAAACTGAGAAAAAAAAACAGAATACATGAGAAAATATTTATAGATGCCTGAGGGGATCAGAGCAGGAGATAAATATAAGTCTAGAGGAAGTGAGTGGTGAGACGGAGGGTAAAGACAGAAGTGGGGCTGAGAAAAACAGGGTGTGGAAAAATGTTGGACACGGGCGGTCCGACCTGACGTGACCTATCTTACGAAACAGCAGGTTTACTCTAGTCAACCGTGCGCTTCAGATGTGCGTGTGTGTGTGTGTGTGTGTGTGTGTGTTGCGCGTGCACCTGCATGGGCCTGCGAGTGTGTGACATAAAAGACAGCGTGGAACAAAGTGATGATTCTCATTTTCCCCTCCCTTCATGGATGAGATTAATGAAGCCTCTCTGGTGCAAACAGGCATCAAATCTGATTAAAACCGACTTAAAAAGGTATTCAGGCCCTTGAATGAAGCCCCCCCCCCCACCCCACTTCCTCCCCCCTCAAACATCATATGACTCTGGGCTTTAACTTAATAGTATGGCTGTCATGTGATTAACCAAGGTGTTTGTAAAGGCTTTAGCTACAGATGCTTCGGGTAGAAAGGGAAAAAAGAAAAAAAAACAAAACTGAGAGGCAGAAAAACGCTCACAGTGAGCTTCTGATAGACCGAAAGGCGGAGATGGAGATGAGAGAGGAGCAGATGTCCTCGGAGAGATTGATAAAAGCTCTGACAGACAAGCAGGATAAAGCGGAGAAGAGCAAAGGGAAGCGGGAAAGACAGACTGCGAAAAGAAGAGCGAGATGGGATGTGAAAGCAGACAAGAGAGACCGAATCAGAGATGAGAGATATGGAGAAACAGGAATTAGGGCCGACTGATGGGGAACAGCGGGGTTATCTCCAGTTTTTCTGAGAATATGGCTGACGACAAAAACTTGGGTGTGGAGATTTGGATGCTTAATTAGATCATCAGCGACAAAGCCCAGCAAAGTGTTTCCATTTCCTGACGAGTATGCAAATGCGGGACCCAGCGCTAAAAGGGGATCGGAGCTGAGTCTAAAACGCTCTCACTTTTCGCGTGAGGAAAGATAATTAAAAGAGCATAAAAACCCGTTTGTGAGTCTGAAATTATGACTGAAGCATGTGGGCCACGAATGTTGATACAAAGCAAGTTTCGCTGTTTTCTTCAAAGATACAAACAAAAACAAAAAAACAAAAAAAATGTGGTTGAGTTATCAAACGTTAAAAACATTAAACATTTAGGAGGACTTGTGGTGCTGTCGAGTTTATTTCCCGCGCGAGGTGAGCAAACTAGGCCATGTGAATGCCAGTTAGCCAAGCGGGCTGATGATAGTTGTCAATAAGGATGCTGGGAAAAAAAAAACAAGAAATCTATTTACATATGAATCGCAATTCTCCTCCCCAACGGCTTCGAATCCATTCATGTTAAAAATCTAAATGTCGTTTAATAGGATATCTTAAAAAAAAGGCGGCCGAGGGCGGTGCACCTGAGCAGCGAGTGCAGCCAATTTTGTTATTCATCTTCAAAAAAAAAAAAAAAAAAGGCACTAGTCGCAAGCAAGTCTGGATGAATTCCTCAGTGTTTACCTTGAGTAGACAAACGTGAAATATGCCGGGAACTTAGATTAACGCACGACAGAAATTAATGACTGGAAACAACTCCGAGGGAAAGACCGCTGACGCTGCGCCGGGTCACAGATGCCACGCTAATTACAGAGCCGAGATACTTTCAGATTAATCAGTTTATTGAGTGATGCAGTCAAACAGTCAGAGTCAAAAGGCTGCGGACTCTTTTTTTTTTTTTTCTTTTTTCTCATCTGCCGTTTCATGTCGTAGCTCGGTGGAAATACCAGGACGCCAGGGACGGGTTTGGCTAGCAACACACTGTAGCAAAACCCTGAAAAAAAAAAAAAACGCCACCGTCTCCACTCAAACAGGAAGCCCTCCTGAATCGAGAATTGACTTTCAATCTAATGGACAACACAAGAGTTGGAAACAAATGAAAGATGCACCCCCTTCGTTGGCATTTTAACACCTAAGTCATGAGTTTTGGGCGACACCGTTAAAGCGGAGGGGGAGGAAGGGTGGAGGCTTCTGGTGAGAAGTCTTTCATTGTCAGGTGGTAAAAAAAAAAAAAAAAAAAAAAATTCCCCCCCCCGAAAAAAAAAAAAGGGGGGAACCA
>CAAKHG010015467.1:7360-19904 GCA_901007715.1 Dactylopterus volitans | reverse complement strand
GTCAATGTCTGTTTTTCTTTATGTTAATACATAATTGCATTTCAGGTTCACATGAACATACCTATAATTGTACTCTGACATCACATGCATGCGTCACACGCTGGGATTTATGTGCACACGCCACCCGCATGCATGCACACACATTTACATGCCAGTCCATTAAGATTATCACACAGATACTTTTATTAGCCCGCACACGAAGTTTCACATAAACATGTGCGTGCGCAGACACATACATCCACAATCACACACACTGCTCATACTCACACACACACACACACACACACACACGCACACACACACACACACACACACACACACCGCAGGACTCACACCTTACAAGGTAAGGCAAGCATGACCACACTGAAGTTTGTCACTTGGAATGTACGAGGAGTTGGCTCCAATGAAAAAAGATTAAAAGTTCTCAATCATCTGAATAACCTCCAGGCAGACATAGTCTTATTGCAGGAGACCCGCATCTCAAAGACAGCAGAGCAGAAGCTTAGCTCACCGCAATTTCCTCACATCTACTCAGCTAGCTATAACTCCAAACACAGAGGTGTTGCAATTTTGATAAATAGGAAAATAAATCTCACGTCAGTTCTACTGTAGACCGAGAAGGCAGATATATAATAATTAACATATTGATACATAATACAAACTGATGTATTGCCAATATCTATGGACCGAACATTGACGACCCCTTCTTCCTTCATACCTTCTTTGCTTGACTCTCAGCGCACTCAGACAGCACTTATTATAGGAGGGGACTTCAGTTTCTTGTGTGATTCAAATCTAAATAGGCTCAGTACTGCAGGTAGTTACTGTAGCTGGCAATCAACAGATGTACTCAAACAGTACATGAGTGATTTTGGTCTCTGCGATGCTTGGTGCTCCCACCATCCCACTGTTAAAGAATATACCTTCTTCTAGCCAATCCACCACTCTTACTCAAGTTTGGACTACTTTTTAACCAGCAGTACAATCATGACTAACATCTCTGACACCCAGATTCACCCCATCACTATCAGTGATCATGCACCACTCTCTCTATGATTATAAAAACAACCACACCACTTATTAGTCAATAGAGATTTAATACATCATTGCTCAGGGATCCAGACGTTACTAAATATTTTGAAAGAGAGTGGACAATGTTTCTGGAAATTAATGACATGCCAAGAATTTCACCATGTTTTCTTTGGGAAACAGCAAAAGCAGTCATGTGAGGCAAAATAATTTCTTACTCATCACACAAAAAAAAGAGAAAATCTACTTGAAGTAGAATTGGAACGGAAAATTAAAATGTTGGTGGCTGCTCATGCTGCTTCTCTGGAAGAACACATTCTGGCCAATCTAAGAAAAGTAAAGCTTTAGTTAAGTGGCCTGATCAATAATAAGATCCAGTTCCAGCTGCAAAGACTATGCTTGGAAAAGCTGGGAAAAAAACTCACATCCCTGAACAAATAAACAGCACTTTTGGAGCCCCCCCCTTCCACCCTGCCCACTACAACAACATTAAAGGGATTCAAACTGTTAACAATCACCATAAGATAAGTCTATATGCTGATGATGTATTACTTTTCCTTCAAAACTCACATACTTCACTTCCAGAAACAATAACACTTATCAACAAATTCTCATCTATCTCAGAATACTCCATTAACTGGACCAAATCCACTGTTCTGCCCATCAACCACAATTTCCAGAGCACTTCATCCACCCTACTCCAGGCAGGGAACATCAAGTATTTGGGTTTCAACATAACCTACAGGCTGTCAGATCTAGCAAAGCTCAACTACACTCCTCTACTGAAAACAATAGAAAACGACTTCATGAGGTGGAGATCTCTGCCCATATCACTTATGGGAAGAGTTGCGTCCGTCAGAATGATGATTCTGCCAAAAGTCAACTACCTTTTTTCAATGATCCCCTCTAAAGCTTCTCTAGTCTGGTTTAAAACACTGGACTCAGAGGTCTCTAAATATCTGTGGAAAAATAAACCTCTACGTATTAGCTTAAAAACCTTGCAAAAGCCAAAAACTGCAGTGGCTTCGAGCTACCAAATTTCTATGAATACTTTCTTGCAAATAGACTCCATTTTGTCTGACGATGAATCAAATCTAACCCTCTCGATCACACATGGAGGGATATCGAGCAATCATTCTGCAAAGAAATTCCAATCTCTGACTTACCATTCAGTCCCACTGTCAAACGCCACAACTGCTTATATATAAGCACATAACTGACAGCCTGGTAGGAGTTTATTAAAACAAGCAGGCCATCACTTATCCCATGCAGACTTACACCAATTTGGAACAACCCTGACATCCTGCAAAACAAGAAACCACTTAACTTCCCAGCATGGCGTGATTTGGGGGTGAGACACCTCGAACACATCATCCAAGGCAGCAGCTTTGCACCATTTCACGCACTGGTAGGAACATTTGGAATTAATAGCAAAAAATTTCTCACAACTTGAAGCTGTTATCATGGGGAGATTTGCCCTTAGGCAATCGAACCTCGAACTACTCTGCATTGTTGACAATTTCCTGTACTTTTAATTTCAAAAGATTTATAAATTACTTGCTAAAACAGAGCAAGTGGGAAACAGAATTATCTATTTGCCCACATGATAAGTTTTGGAGACAAATCTTATCTAATACACTTAGAATGACCCAAAGCTCCAATCTACAACTCATACAGTACAAAATCCTGCATAGGACGCACTGCACAGGACAACGGTTGTTTGGAATGGGTGTGGCAGACTCAAACAGCTGTGTGCATTGTAACAATAACACCGCAGATACTTACATGCATGCCATATGGTTATGTCCTCCTGTCAATCTGTACTGGCGGAGGATATGTGAAGACCTGTAGACATGTCTTGGATGTCATCCCAGCTTCTCCCTGACTCTGCATACTTGGGGACCTCACTGACATAAACACGGATATCGACAAACACTGCATGATCCTCACTGCCCTGAGCATTGCTAAGAAAACTATCCTCGTGAACTGGAAATTTAAAAATAATTTAAGCATAGCACAATATAGAAATCTGTTAGACCACATCGCTATGGAGACTATGTCTGCCTCATCTAAAAACCAACTGGCTGAGTTCAGATCCATTTGGGCACCACTAATCAACTCCAATTCTGAACACTAGTGGGGGGTTGTAGCCTGTCCACTCATCTCCCATTTCGGTAGTGGAGGGATTCCTGGCTGTTATGGGTATCTGGGGGCCTCCGGGGGTGGTGGGCCTGTGGCTGCTCTCCTGGGGGTGCAGTGGGGTGTGGGGTACGATGAGCCGGGTGGGCTCGGGTGGGCTCTCGGTGGTCATCACACTCCCCGCCGCGCCCACTCCGGAGGGACCCACAGCACCCCCAGGTGAGCAGCCATGGGCCCACCACCCCAGGGTCTCCTCAGTCGGGGGGGCGGGGATTTGTCCCGGGGGACATGATGGCTGGCCATGGTGTGGACGGCCCCATTGTCCGGGAGGCCTGGTGGTTCCGCTGGTGGCCCCCTGGCAGTTGGCCGTGCCCTTGGCCAACTAGAGGGCAACTGTGCACTCCTGGTGGGGCGGGGCGCTGTGGGTGTGTTCTGGTGGTACCTCGGGGTGCTTCGGCATGCCCTCTGGGCTCGGTAGGCCCCAATTTCACTCCTGCTGGGGGGGGGGTTAGGATTACGGGGTCCAACACAGGTGCTAGTCGGGAAGCTGGCACCTTGGGCCTTTCCTCACTCCCCATGGTTGACCCTGCACACCTTCCTGTCCCGCAAGGCCACACTACATACACCCTAGGGCCTTAGAGGGGGTCGGTCCCAATGGCGGGTTGGGGAGAGAAGTGGTGCTGCTTCACTGTGGTGCCACTCTTTACCTCCTTCCCCGCTGGAGGGATAGCCCCCCCTACTTTTCATTGCTGCTAGACATTTAGGGTTTGTGAGGTGGGGCATGCTGACTACACTGTCTGCCAGCAGTGGGGTGTCCATGCCGCAACGACCCCACAATTTTAATCCACACACCACATATGTACACTTCACTAAAATTACACACACTGTCGCATATACACTCCTGCCAACACATGGCGGTCTCTGGGTCTGTCGCCTTGGGTTCTACTTGCTCTGTGGGGGCTGCAGGTTGCTCTGGCCGCTGGGGTCTTTGCCTGGCTGCCGATCGGGGGTTGTTGTGGTGTGGCTTTCCCAATGACAAACACTCACATCTGACACATGCCCACTCATTTGCTCACTTGTTTGCTCGCTTGCGCACTAACTCACTCACTCACTCACTCACATAAACACCCACGGATATACACACACACGCAAATACACACAATAAAGGCTCGACTGTAAGAGTCACAATATAGATGTCCGACACACATGCTGCTCCCTGCTCCTGCCCATGACTTTGATTTCTGTTGTTGTTGCTGTTGTTGTTATTGTTGTTGTCGTGTCTCTCTCCTTTCCCTCCCTCCATGACCCCACCAGGTCCTGCCCGGAATCCGCTACTTTTTTCTTTTCATAACAATAAAGGAATGCAGATACAACAGTATACAACAGAGTATTTCAGACTCCTCCTTTGCAGAGCAAATCTGTCTGGCAGCAACAGGGCCCCAGACCTCCCATTCAGTATGCCTTAGATGGACAGGACAAAAAATAAAATAAAATAAAATAATAATAATCAATTATGTTTTGCCTGTCACGGACAAGAAAGAGGATGTGAAGGCAGGATAGACCCAATTGCGAGATAAGCACATCTAACTCACAAGAACTTCATTCGTAGGTTTTATTAATACTAGAGGTTATCATCTAACACGGCACAACACATGCTACGCACTACAGCCCAGGACAACACAAGAATCAAACAAACAGACACAGCAGATAAGACTTAAATACAGATAGAACTAATCACAAAACAAGGACCAGTGGGAAGTCCAAGGGGAGCAAGGCAGAACAGACAAGAATGAATCAAGAAATAAGACACAAGTGGAAACAGTAAGCCTGGAAGTTAAACAAGACATGAGACAGGAAAGCAGAACTACAAACTAAAACAGGAAACAACCAAAACACAAACACCAACAGAGCCCAAAGTAAAAGTCCAAACAGAGAGTCAACAGTCCAAAGAAGGTTGTAACACAAACTGAGTCCAAATCAAAGAAGTCCAAACTAAAAAATCAGTAGTCTAAACCAAGATTGTGACGGTACCTCATTTCAGAAGTCTTAAAGCCTCTGCACAATGAAAGTCCACACACTCCACATAAGTGTTTTCTGATTAGGTCTCTTACAGCTTTCCTGGGCAGGAGAATTTGTTGACCTGTTATCATCTGTATTTGTCGTTAAAGTTTTGTAACATCATAAATGCCTACCGTAGTTCAACCTATTTCGTAACTTGAAACTGCTCAAATCTGCCAGAGTAATTAAAAACACCTGTGTGGATGTGCAAAGACTTTAAACTGCTTTTGTACAGTTCTATAGGCTGATTCATATTGAAATGTTTATTTATGCATTTCCAATTTGGAAATGCATAAATTTTCAATTCCACTTTCGATCAAGTTCTAAAAATCATGCTACTCTTTGGACGTAACAGGCTTCCATAGCCACATGCATTTTGGGAAATATTCTTTGCATGGTAGCATGGTAACTCCGAAGATTAGCAGCTTGTTGCTGGACCGTTGGTTAAATATAAGTTGTGGCTCAACATGGAGCAAAACAAGAGCTGGAATGTCTACATGATATTTGTGCAGATGCCAACATAAAAAGGATGCTGGAAAACACAAATAAAAATGCTGATATTCAGGACTAGGATGAGGGTGAAGGAGTTCGACTGGTCCGCAGATCAATAAAAAAAAACTTTGACATAGCTACATGAAGGTGCGGGATGCCCTGCACCAAAGTGGTAGTTTTGCGGATGTGAAAAAGAAATGCAAGTGGTTTGATAAATTCAAGGTTTGGATAAAATAAATCAATATCAGCAAAACAAGTGCAGCACTCAGGATCACCAGCGTCTTCCCTTTTTTTCTTACCGTGTTACCCCGCCCCAGACCGTTTTGTCCAATGATTGAACAATTTGGCTTGTTGACAAATTCTGTGACTCTTGTGAAAATCACAATTTGAAAAGGAACCACACCAAACCAAAAAAGAATCCAAAGAAATCAAGCGAAAGGACTCCCTGGTGTGAATGTTTGAATTCTTCTTCAGTTGACACACATGACCACTTTAGGATGACACAGCAAGATGCAGCCACTCAGAGTCTCAGTTTCAAGTATCTCCATTACAACTTTTTTAAATTGTGTTGATTAGCCAAGTAAAAACAGACTTACGATAGATAACTAACCCCATGCCCTGTCCTAAATACTGCTGGTGTGTTTGGTGCAGAAAGAAACAGTAAAAACAGGTGATTCTAAGAAAGCACTTGCAAACAGAGTGCTTCCAAGTAAATAAAAACATGACAGGCCCTCTCCTATGGGTGGAGAAATCCAACTCCAATCCAATTCTATGGCATACACAGTGTCTGGTTGCTAAGGAAGGGGGGAATGTTGTGCGAGCTCAGCGGTGCATGAGAGAGAAACAGCAATAGTGATCGTGAGTTTTTTTCGATTTGAGAGATTTGTGACAATTGCGTCATTTAGCATGCTTGTGTAGTTGGTGTGTAGTCAGTGTGTAGAGATGATGATGTTCCTGTGCCTATTGTCACAGTACATTTTCATTCAGCCATCAAATGCAGAATGATGCGCTCATGCTGTGTTACCTTACCCAGATGTGTCCAGCCTTTGATTGGTTCCTCTTGTCTTGTAGTGGACAGAAACTGGCAAAAAATAAATTATGTGGCATCTTATTGTGACCACTGATTGCCTTGTAAATAATAGCACAATAAATGCCTGAGGCAATGGCTGCATTTTATGTAAATTGTGCTATGTTTAAAAAAAAAAAAAGGTTCCTGAAACATGTTTGTGGTTTTCACACTCAAAAAAAATCTAACTTTTTCCGTCTTGGATTTTATGTTTTTATGTTTTTTGTTTTTTTTTATGTGTTAAAACAGTATGCTGATATGAAAAGATAATTAAAGTCATATTTGAGAGGTTGTGCTGAAAAAAAGGACACCAAACACAAAACACAGCAAACACAGCAACGAAAAACAGTTTTTAATGTGAAAAATAAAGGCAAAATTAAAAGTAGTGAAAAATGGTCAATTATAACCTAGACTCCTTTGTTAAGGTACCAAGCCAATGAAGAGTGGGTTCACTTCAAGGCTGCAATTTTATATTTGTTTATTCTTGTGTTTGTTTATTCTTATGTCAGTCATCTGTCTGCCTTGCCAAATATTTGAGCATGATGTGTGGCCATTTAACAAAAACGTCGATTGCATAATTACATGTTTTGAACAGAGCTTGCATCTCAGAGAAATCCAACTCTGTTATCAAAGGTTTCTTTCACTCTGACTTTTCCATCAAAATGTGATGTAGAGCACATTTATTTATTTTTTTAATTTACTCTTAGTCATGTCATAGCCATCAGTAGTACTCTCACCCAGACCAGCAGAGGCAGTCCTACATCCTGGCAGATGGGACAGAAAGACACTGCGCCCATGAGTACTGCATTGAATTGGATGATGAGTTTTTCAAGGCATAATATGTGTTTGGCATTTCCCATGGCCAAGCCTTACATGGCATGTTCACATTCGTGGAAACCACAAGCTACCACACTGATGTAGGTGTCTCTAAAATACATTTGAATTAAATGTCAGTCACACTCTGCAGTATCCATGCTCCAATCCAGATGGCGGTAATGCACCGAAAGGCAGTCTTCTTCTTCTATTGTTTGATGGTGGTTGGCAGAGTAAAACAAAACAAAACACAAGCAAAACACAAGCTCCTGAATGCCCAGATGACATTCAGGAGCGTGATGACCTGCCTGCTTTTTTTTAAATCAGCTCTTCATAACACGAGAGATGTTCTTCCATTTTGTCGCTGATTGGAACCTTTTGCCTTTTAAAGATCATTCACTGTCTACTGTTTAGCACACTCCAAGTTGTACCGACTATCTCCGGTAGTTCTAATCACCACTTGATGGAACAAACTGTAATTTGCACAACTTTCCAAAATACATGAAACATCTACCTTTTGTTGCTTTTTCCCCCGTTGTACCAAACTGTACTAAACTGTGAAGCTAAAACCAAGGCATGTACAAAACAATGATTCCTGTGTACTGTAACACACCCACATTTGATAACCATGAACTAGCAAAAATTTGAAATTATTAACAAATATAAGATAGTTCAGTTACCATTAAACTGACTAACTAAATTATTTAAATATATGTAATAATGTGTAACATTTGCTTCTGTTGTGTTTTGGAGTAATAATATAAGGTTTAATGTAAGGCTTACGTTCGTATGATTTTGTAAGGAAACTGCCATCTTATGGCAACACCCTTTGATTGAATGAATGTTTCCATGTGGATTTAAGGCACGCCCCCAGGAGGTGAGGGGAACTCCCAGTGGCTCTAAATGACTATAAGTTGGATGGCAGCCAAAAGGCTTTTGGCTGGGAGGGAAAACTTGCAGTGGCTGCATCTGTATAAATCACTGGAGACTTGTACATCCGAGGTATTCAGTCTTAGAGCAGTGGCCAAATTTTCTGGGCTGTTGGTGTAACCAGTGGATATTTGGACCAAGACTACTGTTGTGCTCAGGAGCTCGATGGCCACGCAGGGGGCAAGAGAGAATGAGCTCACACTGTCGGGCAGTGTTGATATCATAGGCCGCACACAGGCCTCATAAATGCTGTGCTTTAATTATCATTATTGGTTATCAAAATTAGTAATATATTAATATTGAAATATTAATATCTACTACAAAAGAATAATAGGATTTAATTTGTATTAAATCCACCTCGGGGCACCAGATAACCAATGTTACAAATCAGTCTCAAAAGTTATTCTGTTAACGCATAACTTGGTTAATAATTACTTTCATAATTATAATCAAATTACTTTATTAACAGTAGCACAGGTGAAGGTTTTAGAGTTCTTGGCAGTGTATGTTGGCAGAGTTCACTTTACACAATATCAAACAGGCAAGCAAGTTTAAAGAAGTTCATTGATTAACAAAAGAAACTGAAACAACGAACATAAATTTAACCAAGCTACAAAGGTACAAGGTACAAATGTACAGTGTGTGTGGTTGTGTGTGTTTGGTGTGGTCTGAAGCTGACCAGCGTGGTGCGGGGGAAGGGAACCACAGGTGTAACCCTTTTGTCCTCTGCTTAGTCGAATGTAGGCGAAGTAAGCTGACTAGGCCGAGTACGTCACCACATCCCGCATATGAGAAAGATGCCGCTGATGTGCTGGGTCGCAGGTCTGCGGTTTGATGCTGTCTGGTTGTTTGCAAAGTCCAGTTATTGCAATCTTCAATTGGGTTGCCAGTTGGTTGTCTTTACCCATCGGGAAGGTGGTGAAGTCCTGGCCGTGGCTGGAGTCTTGCTTCCTCTGGTGGAGTTAGTCCAGGCTAACTCGGTGGCTCTTTGGCTGGTTAAAATCAGCTGGCAGACTTGCGTCGTGCCAGCGGTGCTCGTCTTGTCCTTTGCTAGGCACTCGCGTCGCTGCCAAGGCTCGGTCCAGTGGAGGCCTCTGCTTTGTGCAGGCCTCATGGAGGGGAGAAGCAGCAGCAGCAGCAGCAGCAGCAGCAGCAGCTGAGGAGCTGCTGGAGAGCTGCAGAGCTGATAAGAGAGCGGAGCAAGAGAGGATGACCCAAGAGCCAGAATGGTCCAAGAGCGAGAGAATGAAGAGCGGGGGAGAAAGGTGTTTTTATATATGGCCTGGTGACCTCAGGGATCCTGGCCATAAAATAGCCAATCGAAGTTGGAGTTGGGGGTTTTCACACCCAACTGTGAAAAGTTTGAAGAATGCTGGGAGAGTGAGTTCTTTGCTCCTCAAAAGCCATGCGGTCCCGTCCTCCATTTTGTGTGGACTAGGGCACAACACTACTTTTTCCATTCGGCCATTATAATTCATGGTCCGACGAACAGACTGAGATGTGAGAAAGGTGCAATGGTGAGAAAATGTGCGACCACATTGTTTCTTAATGCATATGAATGCAGATGAACAGAACCTGTTGTGTTGTGATGACTGTTTTTCCTCACGCTACCAAAGCTCAATTGCAACTGAGGTTCTTTTGGTAAAAAAAAAATGTGATCCTTTGCCTGCAGATCCTCCTCCATAGATTCTAGATATTATAACATATTAAGAGATACACACATTGAGTCAAATACAATGATGTGACTGTTTGCATCCAAGGCTTTCGTGTTTTTCAAGTCAAATACTTCAAAATGTACTTATATACTATTTAAAAGTCTAAACCATCATGCAACATCCCATTTGCATGAGTTACAATGAATAAAAATTTTGCACCTGAGTCATTTTATTCATATGGTAATACTACCATACCAATATCTTCGCTTTGTCAGAGCTGACAAAGAATATGGACTTAGTTTCAGAACATTCACAGCAGTAACAATACAAGCAATCATGTAAATGGAAACTAGCAGATTGTTTTAAGAAAGAGTCGAAATTGCCTAAAAGATCCCTGCAAATAATAATGGGAAGTAAATAGACATGGAATTGTGAATCATGAGCTGATGAGGTAATCAGAGGCAGACAGAAGACACCACTAACTGCTCCCAGAAAGAACCAATGGCACTTCTTATTGCCACTCTCCACACTCTTAAATCCTGTCAAAACTCTCAGACAGACGGCAGCTGCATTTCACACTATTCTTTGTACAACTGAGAGATGCCCACTCACTTTCTACAGAACAGGGCAGTGGAGTGTTCGCTTTGCTCTAGTGCTTCTCTTTTGACCAAAGCTACGTCTACATCCAAACATCTTGAAGTGAAATGCTTGTCATTCTAGCTGTACTGCATACTTTGTACAAGATTTCTGCAGGATGAACATCTTAGTCAATAATTGTCATCATGTATGAATTGACTTTTACTATTTTGCTCTGGAGTTCACTAGTACTGAGGACTGGTTTAATAAGGAATGTGAGGGTTTTGTTTTTTTGTGGGTTTTTTTTTAGAATACAATGCTGACCTTTTTTTTTCTTTCCTTTTTTCTTCTACAAAAAAGTTGTTGTCCTCTGCTGCTGCTTTCAGCTGATTTCTCTTTTGCTTGCCTTACTTTAGACTGGATGTAATTTTAATGTTCTTAGAATACATTTGTTGCAAGCACTGGGGTTTAAGATCCATTTGAATATTATTCACATATAATTCAGTCAACCATCTGCACAAATCATGTTAATAATCCTATATAACTGCCCCTAAAGATGTTATCGTATAGTATGGTAGAGTATAGCTTTGCGTAGTATAGTATACTAATATTTGGTAGTATAAAATAATGAAAACTGCCAAAGAGTGTCTTCCACAAACTCACAGAATAGAATACGAATTTTTTTATCATTATTTTATTGTTCAGATTATTCTAATTATTTATTGAAAACAATAGACATGGAAAGATAAGGTAATTTTCAGTCTAGAATTGTGTTTACATACAACAAACATTCAAGTACAGTTGTAAATATGTCATATACTGTGTTTCACCTTGAGATGTGACATCCAGTTGGTGGTAACTTTTCAAGAATTGCAGTCAAGTGTAAATCATTCAGATTGAGTCTAAATGCTTCATCATCTAAACTGGAAATCTAAATTCTGTATTTTGTGAAGCAGGCCCTATTGTGTTTTTTATGTAGAATATATATATATTCTACATAAACCAGCTCACCACTGCTCACCACAAGAGGGGCAGGTAAAGTGTTTGAGTCCGCAAAAATACTTTTAGAGTTTCAGCGATAAATGGCGTTACAGCTAAATCTAATGCAACTGAAGAAAATGTCAACCATCTCTTTGAATGTGAAATAAACAACAGGAAAAAGCCTCCATACTGCTCCTGTTGTGTCATTCAAGGGTACGTAAGCCCTGACATTTTAATTTATCTCAAAACAGCATTATTTACACCATGTTTTTAGCCTGAATGTCAGTGTTATCCCACTAGCCTGGAGCCGCATCATTTGCACACACCCATTGGGCAAGAGCTTGTGTTGATTGCGCATGTGAACATGAATGCAGCTCTGGGCTAATAGGATAGCAGCTAAAAACATGCTGTTTACCCTTGAAACTCCAAATGTATTTTGTGGCTTCTTTTACCCACACCTCCATCTGCATAGCAGTGAGTAGATAATGACTGAACTATCCTTTTAACTTCAGGTAACAACTTGAAACCAAGTTAGTAAAGAGTTATCATCATCAGAATTTGAGACACATCAAATATTTGGGGGTTTGTGTGCAAAATCAAAGCATCTTTCAAAGAAGAACATTTAGTGCCTTTGTTTAAGTGTCTCTTACTTGGTAAACGCACATTCTCTCTTTTCTTTCATTTACATACTTTAAAAACCTTCCTTTCAAGTATCCTCGGCAGTGTTCTTCTTTGTTCTGTGTGCTCATCCTCAGATGTTGACATTTGTAAAGAGGCTAATGGGTATACCAGTCATGCAGACAGG
>CAAKHG010015465.1:8889-22649 GCA_901007715.1 Dactylopterus volitans | reverse complement strand
TACCAAACATGATCTCTTGATCCTTTACTCCTTTGTATATGTTTTTTTATATTTGTCCTTTTCAGATTTCTATTCATCGTCGTATTTTTACCCTCTTTTACTGCACGAAGAAGAGCAATCTTTTCAAGAGAGGAGTTGGCATACTTTAATGATTGTTACTGAGGCTGTAATTAGTGATGCTGTTGAACTGTACTGGTTTTCACTGAGAGGTGTGCCTAATGTTTTGTCACCCTAGGTTATATGAGTGGAACGGCCAAAATATTCAGATTGCCTCTCAGTATAACCCAGTACAGCTCAATAGCATCACAAGTTACAGTCCCAATAACAATCATTAAAATGACCTGTATGTAAGATTCAATTAAAAAAAAAAAAGAACTTAAAACTCTTCCTGAAGAGAGTGTATTGCAGGGCTGTTGCATTTTATATGATGAGAAAAAAAAGCTGTGGCCAGTGGAGCTACTGTAGCCGTCTTGGCAGTTCTTCTCAAGCACGGAGAACCGGAGACTCATGAAACAATATCACACTTCAAAAACCTATTTCATATGCTGCAATGCTGTTGCTTTTGGTCCATTCAATGTTAAGTGATTTAAATCATCAGGACGTAGCCTACATCTTCCCATGGCTTTTTCTTTTGGGTTAACTTTGTAAAGCTGAGATCAGGCAGTTACAGTTATGGAAACCTCATCGTCTTCTATATACACAGATGCATCTGCAACTTCTTGCAATATCACATAAATATGATCTTGTTTCTGCAATAGAAAAAAAAAAAGCTGTGATAAAAGCATGTTCATCTGGGCATCTTATTTGCAAAAGTATCATTGTTTTCCCGTTTGTGTGTAATATGAACTGGAAAGTGTTTATCTTTACATTAAATCTTTGGTAAGCCTAACAAGTGACCTGTCGAGGATGTTTGCCCTTCACTCAGGATGCTCGCCTCTCATCTGTGATGAGCTGGAGCGAGTCTAAGCTCTTAACAGGATAGAAAATAATTGATAGAAGGCTTTCTTACGATTTCCGCGGGTCGTTGTTTCTGTGGTCTATGCCGTCCTTTTAAATCACAAAGATTCACAGTAAGCAGCATTCCTGACCAAGAGCCGGTCTCAGAGAGCCTGTGAATGCCAGTTGAGATTCCAGGCGTCAGACTCTCAAAGCAGCCCAGCTTTGGAGGGGACACTCTCACTTGCTTGTTAGCATAAATCTTATCTTATCCTTTCTCCAGATTCAGTTCCTACAAATGTACAAACACAAAAAACACTGCGCACACAGGTGGAGTTTCTTTTTCTCTTGAAACACGTAAGTATATAAAATGAATAAAAAGATGATTCTGAGATTTGAGGCCTGAAAGCAAATTGATATTGATATTTAGTCATGTATCCAAGTTAATTGTTCTAAAGTGGCTTTTATTTGCTGTTTGAAAGTCAAAAATGGGATATCACTGTAACAAATGAATATAATGTGTGTTTCTGAATGTTGAATAAATGTAATTTTCACAGCTTCAACTAAATATTTTAAATAAAATCGAGTGTATCAAGCATTTGATGACATTAAGCAACCATTTTTGAAGCACATTTTGAATTATAAATTACAGTATCTCCTCTAATGAACTCTGCCCCTATCAATCTGTCCACTTACAATTATATTACAAGACTGGAAAAACAATTTAGCCACAATTACGGCCTGTTTTATATTCACTGGGAAGACTCTTTTTTTCCCCAAATTGCAGCCTTTTCTGCAGTATACAGTCCGTGCTATATTGAGGCCAAAAGAAAGATGTCAGTTGAATGGCAGGACCTCTACACTGCTTGCATGATAATAACTGCAATATGATTTCACTTGCAAGAGCCATGTGCAGCCGGACGATCTGAGATCTGTATCATCTGCCCGAGTTGCCTTCTCCCCTGCCTGCCCCTATAACGACTTGGCTCTCATCAGCCTATCACCGTCAGGGGTCTGCCATAAAGGCCGATGGCAGGTAACGTACAGCCTCTGACCGAGACCATGTCTGACCATGTCCTCGCTTCTGGCTCCTGCAGGCATGGTGGCACTCACCGCATTTGTTTGCTCAAGTGTTTCGCTCGCTGCGAATACAACTGACGGTTCTATCATTGTACACTGGTCCGGTGCGGGTACCGCCGCAGTAATGAAGGCCCCTGTGGGTTACTACGTTCGTCACGCCGATCTCTGTCTGTGTCCTCCTCCCGTGCAGCGCACGCATCCAGGTGGCCTGATCGGTATGTAAACACCACGGCCCTGTCGTCTTTTATTTTACTCGGTCAGTTTTGTAAGTGTTCATTTATTGCAGGAGCCGCTGCGTAGGGGTCACCAAAAGCTACAATGGCCAGCGCGAACCCTGTGGAAACACTGCTGCTTTGCCTACGCCTGCTGCTTTCCGCGTTCCAAACACCGTTTTTTATTGTCCGTTTGCTTCACCACCGTTGGAGTCAACACTTTGCTGCAGCTTACGCCAGCCACGTGGCGCCGCGCACCTTCTCCCGTTGCGTTTGCTGCTCCCGCTGCAGTGCCGGAGCTGGCCTGTGGGGGGGCCTGATGCTGGAGGGGTTTAAGGTGCCCCAATAATGCACGTGTGTGGCGCCACGCAAAAAAATAGGGTTTTTTTTGCAGCTATCTGGGTCCATTTTCATGCATGTTTGCCTTAATTGTACTATCAAAGTCGGATCACTCGGGTAGGGTGTCTGAGACCACGAGGTATCACAACAACCTAGTCAGCACACACTGAGAAGTTAACTGTTAACATCACACAGACAAGTTTTTTTTATTTATTTATTTTTTTTTTTTTTTTTTCCCCCCTACCTGCTCTGTTCCCTGGCCTGGCTGTCTTTAGAGCAGCTGCTTCATTGGTCCATGATATGAGTGTTATCGCCCATAGAGCCGCTGTGCACTAGTCTTTCCTGGCTTAAAACAGATTTGTTTTTTTGTTGCTACTGGACTTAATGGTATAAATCAGTGACTTGCAAATACATGCGGCACAGCACAACGCGATTTGTGACTGTTTGGTCTCAATGTGCATTTCATTTGTTTTAATGTTAGCAGAGCGAGAGGTAAACACACGCGGATACTGGGGTACATTAAAACGTGGATACATACCTGCTTGCAATGCTATAGCCTCAAGTTTCCTTTGCTTTTTCCTTTTCTTGTGTCCTGACTCCTGGTGTCCTTTTGGGGGCACCATGATTGCCTGGCTTCTCCTCAATATCTTGGAACTGGTGTTGGGGGCGGGGCGGGCACTGCATGCACGTTAATTCACATTGACAAGCGCAAGGGAGAGGAGGGAGGGACAAGAGCGCACAGCTGAGGGCATGGTGCTGGTGCAACGGGGGGAGGGAGCACCCAGGCACGGCGATGACGCACATGCATGCTGCTGTGCCCTCTGTCCTGTTGTTGCACACCTGGTGTTTTAACCCTAGTTCCAGTGACCCACTCCTAGCTTTTAACGTGGAGAATTTGAATGTTGTAGTGCGGGTTTTTTACCTCATCCTTGTGTTATACTTAACATGATTTTGTTTGGTTAGTTAACTTTGTGTTTGACTATGTTGTGACCAATATTTCGGGTAGTGTCAGTAATCTATTGTGTCATCGCAGTTCATTTGATTTCATTCATTTAGGTATTCCTCGAAATTCCCCCACCAAAATCTATTTTCCTTGTTTCGCAGCAGCTGACAGCCAGAGGTGGTGGAACGAGTGCCGCTGGTGGTGGGAACCCCTTGTGTGCTGTGCTGTTCACCCCACTCCAGTTTGGTTTGGTGCACTTGGCGTGAGTGTGTGTGTTAGCATCACGTGTGACTGGGGTGACTTCTCCTTGGGCTCCCCTATCTTCGCGGCCTAGTAGCCCCTGGTAAGCCTCAGTTCTTAGCCGGTCCCCTCATTTTCTCCCCTTTTGCTGACTATTTGTTTTATTGAACGACTGCATTGAATAAAACATTTGTACCTGGGACCACGGTCACTTGCTTGTAGGGCTAACGAACCTGAGTGCCTTAATTTTATATACCCTATTCAATCATCTAAATTCTCTGGTTGAAACTCCCAGGGTGGCGTTGTCTGGCTTGTTCTTCCTATATTGTAATATACCTTTTGACTGGTAGCTCAGCTCACCACACATGGGTACCAGCACAGATCTTTACATGAATGGTCTATTTCACTTCTATGTGCAGCTACAACACAACCCTGCAGGCATAAAAACTTTGTGTAAACTAGAAAAGCTGCCCTAGCGGTGCATGGCTCCACAACTCATTCAAGATGAAGTAAACATCCATGCCCATTCATGATGCCGATGGTAAGCACTTTGAATTGTATTATGTCTTTAAAGTAGAAAATGTCCCCTTAACCATTTCTGCATACCACACTTGTCTAAAATGTCACAATCACCAGCTTCGTGATGTCACAATGAGCTTGACCTTTGACCATCAAACTTCAATTAATTAAGCCCAAACTGCCAGTTGAGCTAAACTGTGACAAACCCTCTCGCCCAGGGGTCTCAAACTGGTCCATGAAAGGGCCGCTATGGCTGCAGGCTTTCATTCCAACCGAGCAGAGCACACCTGACACAGCAAAGTAAAGACAGTTGAGTGGTTGAGTGGAATCAGGAGTGCTCCTGCCAATCAGCTGTCTTCACTCCGCTGATTTGCTGTGTCAGGTGTGCTTCTGCTTGGTTGGAGTGAAAACCTGCAGCCACAGTGGCCCTTTCATGGACCAGTTTGAGACCCCTGGCTGTAGCACCAAAAAGGGGATAAATAAAGATTTCTAGGGGCCAATGATTAAGAGTAGCCCTGAGAGGCCCCTAATAAATACAATTATAATACTGATAAAAGTTAACTTATCACATATTTCATTTACAATGTACTGGTAAAAATAACTTTGAATAAATTTGTTTTGGAAACATAAGCCCCCTGCCCCCATTTAAATGAAATGGTTCAGTCCGCCTGGATCAGCTGCAGCACACCAGTAATTTGTCACAGCGGGTAATGAGGCCTCAAAAACGGAAAAGGGAGGAATCTGAGAGGAGAAAGAAGCAAATGTCAATGGTTTGTCACCCAGTATTTCAAAAAGCAAGGTGGGTTTGTTGGTGGTTCATGTTGTGTATAAGTTAGCTCTTTTCCCCCCATTTCACTGTTTTAGTTAATCATTACAATTAAATGTTTAGCAAGCTGCTCATTCAATTAGTTGACCTCCCCTCTGTCAAAATGATGCCTCATTCCAAGCAGAAATCATGCATTACATTAGCATTTCACAGGAACAACTCAGAAAAGTTAACCTTTGACCTTTTAGATGCATAGTATCATTTTATCCGTATAGGCATTTGTGTAGAAGTTAGTCATAGTCACCTTATGACATTGAGAGTTATGGCCAAAAATGTGTTGAGAGGTCATGTGACCTTGACCTTCAGCTTAACCAAGATCTAATCAGTTCACCCATTGAGTTCAAGTCGATATTTGTGCCATAGATGAAGACTTTCCCTCCAGGTATTTCTGAGATATTGCATTCACAAAACGGACACATGGTCACTGTGACCATGCCAAAGTTCATCCTTGAGCCACAGTTAACATGTGTGCCAAATATAGTGGCACCTGTCACAACCTGGCCTTGGCAGAGATGTGGCTCTGGCATTCCCTCCCACACTATACCTGTTTTTGTTCTTTGTGCTCCTTCCATATACCATGTATGCATTTTCATTTCCGTTTAGAAGGATAACCTGCTTAGTTTGAGGGACAAAAAAAAAAAAACAACAACAGTTGGCCCTCCGTTCCACTCGGCGGCACCTCTTCTGGAGAAGTGTTGGTATTCAAGCTCCGGCTCGGATTTGTGTTTACGTTTGCCGACCCTGTGTATTGACCTTAGTTCATGAATATGGAGGATGAACAGCGTTACTTACGGGACTTGGTGATACAGCTCAGGGCTCAGAATGAACAGCTGGTGCAAGAACTTTCTGCAGTAGGAGCCTCCCTCGCAAGTACTATTCCAGGTCCTGGTGTTTCATAGGAATTGGGTATGAGTATTATAGAGTGGATTGAAGAAGTCCGTGCTAGTATGTGAGCCCGACATTTGGCTCCAATAGATCAGACATACTTCATTTGTGATCATTTGGAAGGGTCTGCTAAAGACGAGATCTAGTATAGACCCAAGCAACATCATGAGGACCCTGGGAAGATTTTGTCCATTCTGCAGGAAATGCATGGTTGTTCTCTGTCCCCTATGTCTTTGCAGGAAGATTTATTTTCCAGGAAACTGCTAGAGGGTGAGTTTTACAATAATATTCCCATAGTTTGTTTGGGTTTATGGAAAGAATCCTGAGAAATGCTCCTCAGGCTCTACCTAAGTCTACTCTCTTACTTTTGGATCAATTTGTTGAACATGTTAATTATCCGGATCTCTACAAGGCTCTGAAACAGATGGTCCGGGCTAAGCCAGCAGCTGCACTCCTGGATGGCCCTGTGCGATGTAGACGCAGTCAACAGCCCGGTCATTTTTTTTCCCACATAATTGTGATAACGCAGGGGTAATTTCTCTGCCACAACACCTTCCTTCCTGTTTGATGCTATGGTCAACTTCACAACCTCAGCCACTGGGGAAGCCAAAAACCTCGGAGCGTCTACATTACCCGGGGGAAAAAAAACCTTTCCCTCGATCTCAAACTTTTCCCTGAAAAAAGTACCTAGTAGCGAGGATAGTAGGACTTTTCAAATTACCTGGAATTCTTTGGTTGGAGCTGCTTGCTGAAAAGCACTGATTGGTGGAACACACTTGCAGCGTTTATGTTCACACACCATGTTTAAACCTGCAGCTGCAAACTTGTTTATTTCATTTCTACAATCTTTACTTCATTTGTGTTTTGATTGTTTGGACAATGGAGCAAAAGAAGACAAGAAGACAATCTATGAGAAGTGGATGGACGACGAGGTTCAGGCTCTTCGGAGTGGTTTGCTGGAGATGACGATCAGTGGGACTTCGAGTCGGCGAAATTAACCTTGGATAATAGTCCTATCACTACACGCCGAAACAAAATTGGGAGATGTTAAAGAACCGGAATATAAAAAGTTTAAGGACTACAAAGGCTGCAGTGTGTCCAACCGCTGTACGAACCAGTGATCTGAGCAGCTCGACGGCGTTCTAGACCTCAGACCGGCATCTGGCAAAGTGACGGTGAAGGACTCGGCAACCTCGTTGCTTGCGGCCACGAGCCGAGATATGCAGGAGGCAGTGAACCAGTGCAAGAAAGGTAAATCATATATTCACTATTTAGTTTGTTACATGCTGTAACAGGAATCAGCGACACGCCGATTGTTAGTGAGCGAAAAGTCGAATTAAGCCTATGCTGATGCTAACCGGTCAACGGGCTGAACCTAAACCTAAATCAATGAGAGAACTGGATGTGTTGGTGTTGTCGCTGTGAGCTGAACACTGATTTATTTATTGTGATTGCCAGATGAAATGGACCGTACGGACTCGCCATATGCGGAGGAAGCGTTCTCAGGGGACGCAACAACTCAAGACGGCAGGAGCGGGTGGTCCAGACCTGTTCTCTGGAAGTCCTGGACTGGCTGGTCCAGACACTCGGCCAGAACTCTTTACTGACTTTTTCGTTATCTAAATCTCATGGCACCTTGTTTATGCAGTTTTTTTTGTATTTTATTAAACAACTCTTACCTAATATCTGTCTGTTCGCTTACATGGCATCAGTATCAAAGAATAACATAAGTACTTTTAATTTGCATGCAAGTAGAATTAAATGCAGGCATTTGTGTAATTCTGTATGAGTTTAGGGATTAACCAGGACTATAACTATAAAGTGAAGTGGTGTAGCGCAGTTTCTTTTACCCCATATGTCACCAGCCTGATTGGAATACATTTTCCATAACTTCCATCACCAGGAATTATTTTACCGAGGTAAATAAGTTCCTGGAACTAAATGTTCCTGGTAATGTTGGTGGAAAGGGTTTATGTTTGAAAATCGGTACTAGACAGAAGGTAGAGCTCAGGCTGATGTGAATTTAATTAGTTTTGGTATTTTATCACAGAGCAGTATTGAACAAATTGAAATTCTGATTTTCCACTTCGTTGCTCAGAACCATTGTAAACGCAGACTGGGTGATTAATTCAAACAGACCCATGTTGGAAAAAAAAAACCTGCCCATACTTTGATCATTTCATCTTCTTTATCTTGCTGTCAGATGGCCCTTTTACTATCAAAAAGTATTGGTACCGAAAAATTGGTAATTTTTCCAAATAAGTGAAATCTGGGTGACTTATTCAAACAGACTCGTTAAAAAAAAATTGCCCATATTTTTAATATTTTCCCTACTCAATCTTGCTGTCAGATGCCCCTTTTTATTTGTAACTGCATCCTTTTCAACCACAATACACCTGCATTTCTATATAATGGTGCACTGACACACCTTGTGTGTCAGTGGTATTCTTCCATTATCAGCTGTTTTGATGGAGGTACCAGGACAGCAAGATAAGTCGGTGAAAATATTCAATATATAGCGCACAGTTAAATGAACAATTGATATATTTTTTATTGTCTATCTTAAACTAGCTAAATGTGTTTCTCAAGTCGCTCACAACAGCAATTCATCCCAGCTTCCCATAGAGATACTCATGGCGGCCTCCTCCAGAGTGTGTAGAGCATCACTGATTGCAGGTAATAAACTGACCATCCATCAGTGCCTCATACAACCCCACTTAAAAAAACAACAAACTATTCCTTTAATTAGCCAACACAGAAATATGTACTCCAGCTTGGGACTATATACCTTTTGTATATATACCTTTTGTTTTTGTTTTTTTGTTTTTTCATCGTTGACCTCCACCAGGCCAGGAGGACGATGGTAACACTTTAAATCTTATAATTTCAGTTAAATAATTTCAGTTAAATCACTGAAATAACATTATACATAAAAATAACAACATTAAGACATTCACCTACAGCCTAGAGTGCTTTTACTTTACATTCAGCCTATTTCAGGGTGGTCCAAAATAAAACGCTGTGATTTTTTACTTAATAATTCTCTTCTCTGGCTTAATGTGGCCGCGTAATCAGCAGCTCATTGATTTAACAGTTGTATAGGATCACTATGGTTACTGCTACAGGCAAGGATAAGACACCAGCTCCTCTTAGGACCCGAGGTGGATGGTGCATTTATAGACGTCGGAACTCGGATCTCCAAACAACAAAACCTCGGAACTGAGCAATTTCCAGTTTTAAAACTGTGAAATCATGGAACATGGAATTCGAAGGAAAATGCACAGTTAATGAAACAGAACTAAAACCCCCAACATTTAAGCCAGTAGATGCGAGATTTTAATGCTTTTACGACTTCAAAGTCCCAACTCATGACTTCAACTGAACGCACCATAAGTAATAGCGAGGACACCGCGGATCTCAAATGGCTAGAGCCGCGCAGTTTTATTAACGGAGCTTCACGTGGAAAACGCCTCACTTTCCCAACTGAGCAAGGATCTGCGCTAGCCTGTCGCCCTCCTACAACCAGTGTCATGTGGATTAATCACTGACAAGGCTGCTGCTGCTGCTGCAATGTTAGCCTAATGAACGGATCCTCCTCTTTCTCTACCTGTGTTTGTCACCTTAGGAGGGACGTGAGCGGGGAGGGGGGGATCGGGGTTACTCTAAATCTGCGGGGGTCATGTCCCACCCGTCCCCAGTGCCGTCTGCGCCCATGCCTGTTAAAAAGTGTAGGGTGCAGAAGATTCAGGGCCTTCATTTTAGAATTGCAGACATAGGATCATGGTTGTTTTTGTTACAGCGCCACCCTATGGGATTTGATAAGTCAGGACTGAATACTTTATGTTATGATGGATATGATTCAACAAAAATAAGAGTGAGCACTGAAAGTTAAGTTTTATTTATCATTTACAGTATTTCTGTTGCCCTGCACACTGTGGTAAAATCCTAACCATTGTACCAAGTTGTGCAGTTGTTCTGAGTGAGGTAAGCTAACTTCGATAAATACATATAACTGTTAGCTTGTGATAGGTTACTAATAGAATCAGCTGTTGGCTTTTGATAGCTTGCTACAAGTGTTTGATATTGCTTCCAGATGTTTTGGGTAAGAAGTCCACATTTAAGTGTCTGATTTTGAATTGCAGCCTTTCCAGGATTTCCATGTGGAAAATTATACATATATAGTATATATATTAAAAAAAAAAATCTAATTGGAAAATTGACTTGTGTGACTTTTTATCCTTAACCATCTTCAGCATTCACATTTTGATCTTCAGTAACTAATAATAAAGAACAGAAGAACAATAAGTGAGTGCCACCTGTAGTGGCAGTCACTTAAATACGAGTTGAATATGTTGTGTCTGCAGTGGTTAATGTGAATGAAACAGTTGTGATTTGACCAGCCAAACAGGGTGTCTTGTTAATTGCTGACTTGGTGACTAGTGTAATTAGTGCTAGCCAGCACATTAGCTGAGCTTTAAAAAAGTAATGAAAGCATGTCAGTAGGGCGACACGGTGATGCGGTGGTTAGCATGCTGAGGTTAATTGGCTACTCTAAACTGCCTGTAGTTGTCTGTCCTTCATGTGGCCCTGCGATGGGGTCGTCCAGGGTGTACCCTGCTCGTCCAGGGTGTACCCCGCTCGTCCAGGCTGTACCCTGCTCGTCCAGGGTGTACCCCGCTCGTCCAGGGTGTACCCCGCCGTTCGCCCGTTCTCAGCTGGGATCGGCTCCAGCGCGACCGCGACCCGTAACCGGAATAAGCTGAAGACGATGAGATGAGCATGTCAGTACAGTCTGTCTGATAAATGCAGTTTGGTCCAATACTAGGTTAGATGGAATATCTGACTTAGAGATAATCTGAAATTCTCTCAGATGTTCATTTTGACCAATTGGGCTGTCTTCTTTAAAAGATGCATTTAACAATTCACGCATAGAGATCTTTGCCTGAACTAAAAATGTGAGTGATACGCTGCAGTGACTTCTTCTGCTCCTTCTGCAGCTTAACCATGTTTTATATGATGAAACTGAGAGAGGTCACAGCACATTTGGAGGGGCATTTTAACCGTGCGGTTATCCACAACTGTGAAATTTATTAACAGTCTCTCAGGAGATGCAAATTGACTTATAATATGTATTATTTAAACATAGCGATAATGTTATGATTTTATGTGTCTCTGACCTATTTGTGGTGGCCATATGCTTGATTATTCATTATTTACACATTTAAGTAACATGACCTTAAAATCATAAGATGTCAGCGTTTCTTTATTTAAGAGTATACCATTCATAGCTGTGGGTTAAGATTCCACACAAAACGGCATCACCACTGCATCTATTTGCAGTCAGTGCCTTTCCCTAAACAGAGTTCATTAAAAACCTGTTTTTGTGCAAAGAGAAGCACATGGCAAAAACCACTCCGACACCAACAACAGTCACCTCCTTCCCAGCTTCAACATCCGCCTCCATCCCAGCTGCTCCAGCCACCTCCGTCCGAGCTCCAGCAACCCTCTCTGTGCCAGCTACTCCAAGTGGCAAAGGCTCTGTGCAAAGCTAGTACTGCGATAAAAATGCCCCATATGCCAGGTTTCCATGAACAAAGAAAACAAAGCTAAAAGGGGCACAAAAAACACAAAGCCAAATATCAGAAGATCACAGCAAGTTTCCATCTCCTGACTGAATGTATAGATCCTGTGAATAGAGTTTATGCCCTCCACAAACCATCTCCAGGTGCCAGAACTCCTCAGCATGCTCAAAATCAAGTATGGAGGAACATCAACAAGTTTCCTTTGAATTAAGAGTGCCAGGAAAAACATGGAGAAGTGAATGAAAGGCATATGGATACACTTTAAATAAAAGTAAAAAAATAAGTAAAAAACTGTACACCCAATGCATCTTCATCTGTATTTGATAACATTTACTGATATGGTGAAGGGCAATTGGTTTGAGGTTAAGAAGAAGCTGCACCTCGATCAGCAAAACCGTGCCAAAGGCGACCATGTGCTTCTGTCTGCACTATATTGCCACTGAAGATGCGGAGAAGGTATACATTTCTGGACCAGTTTATGATCAGACGTATGAGGAAGTCCTTATTGAACATTTATTAAGAGGTAACGTTGGTTCATGTAACTTTAAGTGTTTGCAATATTTCTCTTGACACACGATGTTTGTTTATAATTTCAATGAAGTGGAGGAATTTGCCAGAGGGAGACTGGTAAACAGTAAGGGTGTAACAGTAACACTCCCTGCATTTACAGACCTTCTCAAGCGCCGACTGAGTTACAAGAGATCATGCTAAGCTTTGAATGTTAAAACATACATAATGTATGAACAAATGGGTCCCATATGAATGTAGTTTTGTTTTTGTATTCATTTACTTAGTTTGTACTTTTATAACATGATGTTTTTCATTTGTTGCTGATTGTAACCTATTTGCTTTTGAAAATGTGACTTGTCAGTGTATGTTTTATTTACTGTCTCCTGTTTAACACACTAAAGGCTGTGCCAACTATCTCAGGTGGTTCCAACTGACACTAGGTGGACAAACTGTAACTGTCATGACTCTCCAAAAAATGAATTCAAAAACAAATGATGCATTTGGTACTTTGTTGATTTTTTTCTTTTTTGTACCAAACCGTGACCCCAGAGCTTAGGTACACATCGAACCATGACCTCTGTGTACCGTTGCATCCCGAGTAAATAGTGCTGTTACCTACCATAATTTCATTGGTTTTGAATACTGAAGGGCCAGGAAATGTCAAATATCGTCAAAGTATTATTTGTTTTGTTTTGTTGGGGGTTTTTTTCTCCTCTCTTGATAGAGAGTAATAGAGTTCATCAAGTCCAAAAAGGAGTTTAATCATTATTTTACCTGTTCCTTGTTTATTTTGAATTATTTACTATATAAAATCTGCATGTACTGTATAAATTTGCAATGAGCCCCCAAAGCCATCCTTGTGTCTTGTGTTACCTTTTATACTATCTGAGATCCACTCAAGTTATATCAGGTGGATTTTATTTGTAGCGTACAAATTCAGAAGTCTGTAGTCGGTTTGTTTCATATTGAGCATGACTAACATATTTTCACAATACTGTAGAAGGCGTTAGTATATTGAGCTAACATGGAGCGAGCTAATTAGAAAACAGTGTCGAAGCAGAGGAGAGCGCCGAATCACAGGCAGCTGTCAAAACTGTGGTTGTAAACATGTTTAAAAAATCGAAGAGTTCAATCTGAGTTCAATCTGTGACTCTTTCATGGCACGAAATAACTAAAACTGTATATTGACTGAATGAATCAATCATTTAACAATTTGCATCATGTGACTTAAAATCTGAGTCTTGCAACTTTAAGAAAAAAATGTGTTTTTGAAACAAGCCCTATATTTCAAGTACTGTATCAGTGTATCCATGTGTAATGTTTTCTTTTTGTGATGCAGCTTTCAAAAAGTTGAGTAAGTCTTCAACTTATTTATTTACTTACATGGCCTGATCGACAAAACACTATCTGGAGTGGATGTGTAAGAGTTAGGATGCTGTAATCAGTCAATCATCCGACACTTTGCTGTTGAGAAACCCACAGTTTTAGTGGAAAACAAACTTTGTATGACTCTGAAAGAAGCTTCTTATATCACATCATCTGTCTCCTGGACCATGAGCTGAAGACATCCAAATTGGCACTCCTCAAACTATTGCAGGACGTGGTTTTAATTGGGATGAATTAAGTGCACTGGGTCCATCTGGGGGGTACGTACACAGATGGCTTATACTGTAGGAATTTTTATGCAT
>CAAKHG010015463.1:0-10193 GCA_901007715.1 Dactylopterus volitans | reverse complement strand
CCAATCATCCATTCAGTGTAAAACATTTGAGAGTTTCTCGGCTTTTCAAAGATGTCTTGTTTGTCTCAGTTGTAAATTCAGGACGTAAGAGTAAAAGTTGTGCTGACTCACGTGACGTCTGGCACCTGATGCTGGCAACTAAACGCAGGAGAGTCCGATTTGTTCCAGATCTTTGAGGGTTAAACCTGTGCAGCCATGAGAGTAAGGAGAGGTAGACAAGTGGGTGGGATACTATGGTGCTGATGAGAGTGAGACCTCCCACTGAGGTTGCCAGATTGGCAGAAATCCCCCATGGAGGCCCATCACTGTTATAGTGATGTTGGTGGATTTGATGTGCATGTTGCCTCACACATCGAGCGCTAACCTTGTGGAACAACAGCAGTCGTGGGGTCTGCATGAAACTTGTTGCGACAGCTTGATTTGCCAGGTTCGTGCTGTAAACACAAGCGCCTTACATCTCAGGGTTATCACACTGACCGCTGCATGTTTACCGCAGAATATAATGCAACAGCCCAGCAATAAATTCTCCCCTCAGGAGTTTTATGTTGAATTTTTATTGAATGTGTTTGAGGTCACACTCATGCCTAAGTAGGATGACCAAAATATTAAGGATACCTCTATAGTTCAACAGCACTGCAAATTACAGTCCCAATCACAAACTTGATGTGAACGCCTCTCAGATTCAATAAAAGTTCAACATAAAACTCCTCCTTAAGGGAGGATTTATTGCAAGGCTGTTGCATTCCAGTCTATGATAAACGTGCAGTGGTCATATTTTCATGCTCGATGGGTGTGTTTCCATTATAAATGTCGGTACTCGTGTGACTAATGCGGATTCCTGAGCTGTTATCATCAGACTCTGATCCCCTGCGTGGCAGGGTAAGGCTCGATGTTCTTTTATATCAACAGCTATTCAGTTTCAGTCATTAACAATCAGGCCGGGGCACTAGTCTGGTCACATCCCCAACTTTATACCTGTATCACACAGCGGGACCAGCAAAAGGACAGGCCTGCTCATTCACCGTGTGCCAAGGCTGATCTGCTAATCACTGCGTCACACAACAATGCCACCACAGAATACACAAATAATAAGACATTTTATGAGCTCGCAAGAATGAGGAGGGTTCACTAACGTCTACATCGCTCGCCGGTAGAGTTACCTCCAGGGAGAGAGGGAGGGAGGGAGGGAGGGAGAGAAGAGCCAGCGGAGAGGATGGGAGGGAGGCAGAGAATGCAACATGTTTTAATCTCAGCAAACAAAGGTGTTGTATCGCTTTTTCCCTTCTATTGTGTCCCAGCACCGCAGGGAGAGAGAGGTGTTGGCTTTTTGTTCTGCTTTTGTCCCATGGCTGGCAGAATGGCCATCTGGGAAACCTGAGTGGGCAGGTGGAGGAGCGATCAGCAGCATCAAATTTCACCGTTTCCTCCACTGGTGTTTACTTTTTGTGTGTTTGCAGAATGAGAGACATGGACACCTCTCTCTCGATCTTCTCTCCCAAGATCTTCTCCTCTCGCTCCTCCCATAGCTTTGTTCCTTGTCTTTGTCTTTGCTCCTCTCACCTAGCTTCATCATCTGCTCACATGCAACAACTTTGTGTTTTGGTTTTTTTTTTGGTTTTTTTTTGTGGTCAAATGCTTTAGCACACTTGCTCTTATTAGGCAAAATGCAGGCAGTTCAGAACCCAGACCTCATGAGATTTAAGTCCGTTCGTTTTACATGTAGGAACAGAAACTGCGAAACCAGTTTACAAAACGCAGCTGACCGATCTTCATCTGAGAGCAGGATATGAAAAACTCAGACGTAGGACTGGAGCATTGACCAAGGAAGGAGTGAATTCTGGGTTCTACAGAGCGTTCATCTAATTTTAATGTATTTCATGGTCATCACAGATGTCTTCAAACACTGTAGCACAAATGCTCTGAACAGAGTGATGATGAGGGCTCTTGAAAGCTATTACTTTTAGTTTTGAGTTTTTACCATAACAGCTCTTGTTTGACCAATAGTGGATCTTTGCTTGTGTTCATTTAGATGCCTCACATGAAGCCCAATATTGACTATTACAGGATGTGATTTTACACAAAAACTCTTGATGGGCACCCAGATTGTCAGCAATTAAAGGCAGGGAGGTTTGCAAACCTCTGATCAGCAGAGCACAAAATCTTTGGAGAACCAAAAACTGATGTAAAATTGACAAAATAATATGTGTGCAGATGGATTAAAGGAAAGGCATTGCCAATGTACAGTCAGGTAAAAGTTTCTGTAAAAAGATTTTTATGCATTCCATCAGATGATGCAAGTCAACATAAAAGCAAAAGAAATGTCCAGCGCTTTGACTCAATTAAGAGAGTAAGCGACAAGCTGCGTCTCAGTCTGACTAATATGAACCCACACACACAAACACATGCGCGTACACCGTGACAGACGTCCAGTGCATCATGAATCACCTCTACTTCAGTGCTGTGGGCTGAAAACAGCATGCGAGTCTTTTGAAAGCTGAATTTACAGCAGTGAGATGCAGCCTGGTTTACATGGTGGCTGTGCAGGCTTGCACTGTTTAAGTTCGGCAAAAACGCATTCACCCACAGCGGCAAACGCTCTGAGAGGAAGAGGAAAAAGAAACCGGAGAGCGGCGGCTATGATGGAGGTAGAGAAGAGAGGCGGCGGCCGCTGCCGCAGCGGCCGCGAGGGTTCAGTTTGCTGTTAACTAAGACACAACGGCTGAGCTGTAACTCGAGTCTGACGATAGACGAGCGCTGCTGTGTTTTCTTCCATTGCAGGCAGGCAGATATTTTTACCTGGTGACAACACACCACTGTTTGTTGATCACATGACCCGATCACCACTGTGGGAATGGACAGAGAGTTACCTTTAGGGGGTTTTTAAGGATCTAGACTGAGGAGGGACACCAGAGAGAGAGAGAGAGAGAGAGAGCTGATTAAGGTCTTTTAAAGGGAACAACTGAAATAGACGGTCTCCGCCTGCATCGTAAAGTATGTAACGCGAATTGTCTCATTTTCATGGATATGTCACTTAAGTTCGTACATTTATCATAGCCTTAAAATTATCATACATTCACAGACCGTTTATCTTGCTCTCTTATTTCCGTGTGCGTGTGAGAATTACCAGTCTCTGAATATGGTTAATTCCCAAAAATCACAAGCCTAATCCCCTGGCCTTGATTCAGACAGCCATTTTCCATTTTGATTAGAGCCCTGAGAAGAATCTTCAATTAGTTTCCACTGAAATGCCATGACTTCACCCAAACAACCTCCGCGCAATAACTACAAGCCCTAACCCCACTGCATAACTTAACGTAAGAATAAATCGTATGTTCTGTACTCAGTCTCATTAATAATACACAACTAATTTTCATACAGGATCTCTGCTCCCTGCCAACATAATCATAGTTGTCTATTTTTAGATACAGGCTTTTAATTGGCATGAATATTCCAATGAGAGACAAAGATGCATGGGCTGAAGACGGCAGCGTAAACAGTTTTAGAAAAAGGGAATGAGGAAGCGAAAGAGAGAGACACACACGGTATTCCATGCAGCATACAGTACATCACACTGTAGCTTTGGGGTCTTTGAGGCATTACAAGAAGAGAGAGGGATCGTTTTCCGTTGCTTCACATCTTTTGAGTTTTCAACAAAATTTCAAAATTAATATGTTTTCCATATGGAGGTTTTAAAGAGAAATTCATTAATACCAATGACAAGTTTTATGTTTTCCTAGACTGGTCACCACGGCTTATTGTTGTGCCTTTACAAAGTACATTTTGGGAAAGTACATTTTTCTAAAAGCAGAACTTTTTGACAATGAGTTTGTATCACGCATTTTGGTGTGTACTTTGGAAGATAGTGGGCTGTCTAACTGCCTATCAAAACCCTAGATAAAACCCCCATAGAAAAAAACATTAAATTGCAATTAGTCATTATACTGTCGATCCGTGAGCCTATTACTGTACTCTCCACTGACACTTTTTCTGTAAGGATTTTGCATCAATTTCACTGAATAAGGCAAATAAAATGAACTTTATCGACTACATTCATGAGGTAGAGGAACATAATTATTTGCAACTTGGGTTTTAGCTTTAGCTTGTATGTTGTAATATTCATTTTACAAACAAGCTTTCATGAAAATTCATTACAAATAATGCTCTTAAATTTAATTAACAAATGTTGATTAGGCAACATAAACCTTATGGCCCAGAAACACGGAAAACTGGAAAAGTAAGAATTTTACCCACATTTATATAAAAATAGATATTGATCAACCAGGTTGGGTAATTTAATGAATTTCAGAGTTAATGAACGCTGCTGCCATACCTGCTTGCATGCTAGCTAGCCGGGTACATGCTAACATGCTATTTTCTCTGTATTGGCCATTTAGTCTCATTGACATTTTGCTGTCAGGATTATACATCCATTTCAATCAATGCAGGCAGGAGAAAACGAGCTATCACTAGCTGATCGCTGATCGCCATCTTAGGAAGTTTGCTACCAAAGCTCATTGACGGTTTATTCACAAAGAACATTTCTGGCACGAAAATTACATTCCTGCCTCCCAGTGGTCCAAAACCAGTTTTCTTGGAGAGGCGTTTCAACACTGGCAGAGGAAGGTTACAGTCAAAGTGGGTAGCTCAACGCTGCTAAACTGTGATAGCTTCTTTCATTTCGAAGGTCAACACTGTCGATACAGCTTTTTGTTCATCATGAAATGTTTAACGGATTTACTTTGCACCTGCAAGTGAATCCAGTGATCATGTTTTTGCTCTGAAAATGATTAACCTTTACGGAGCTTTCAGCAAAACTCAGTAAAATTATTTAAACACGCGCGTTGTGCGTGTGTGTGAGTGTTTGAAGTGATGGGAGCTGCTCTGTGGTGAAACAGTCTCTGCTATCCGGTCCCTCAGTGATGGGCTGGAATGTGACAAGCTGCCAGCTCATATGGTGTTGAGCCTGAGTCACTTAGCTCTGGTTTGCCTCAGTCTCCAGGCTCAGACCCCTTCAGCCCAGCCCACTCGCATCCCCACGCTCCCTCAGTCCCACCACACACATACACCCACGCTAACACACGACCCCCCCAACAGCCTCATTTGGACCATTAGGGCCAAGACAGACGAAGTCTCGTTCCTCTGCGCACACCCCACTTCCTCTCTTTCATTTTCTGTCTATCTATTTTCTGACACCCTACATTCCTCCATCTCGCTGCGCTCACATGTGGACAACCCGTCGGGACTAGTTGTTGACGGGGGAGTTAACAGCGCGTTGTGATGGTGTTTAAAGGGTTCCAGCTCTATGTAACTGTCTGTCCATGGCTGTCTGCCTCCTGGTGATGGAGCCTTTTTAGGTCATTTTACTCATCCATCTATCTATCTATCTATCTATCTATCTATCTATCTATCTATCTATCTATCTATCTATCTATCTATCTATCTATGGATGAGAGAAAAAAAAATGGTCATTGAGGAGTTGTTGGCAGACATGATTGTATCGTCTTCCAGGCTTGTATAATTTTCGGTAACTCTCAGGAAAATCATTCTTTGACAGAGTTTGGCTGAGTAACAAACTCTATTGTTTCTTAGAATGCAGCTGCACAAGAAAGACTCGGGTTTCTCTTAATCCCATATCAGAACATCTGTGGTATTAAACTGGGGCTGGGAGTAAAAGGGAAATGTCATATTTGTTATGCTGATATCAATTGCAAGAGTTAGGTGACATGCTACAACGAAGGAGAACATTGCCTTATTTATTTTGCAACATGCAACAGCATCATGAGCACTTGATTTTTTTTTGAAAGGGAATGTATTATATTGCGAACTTAATACTTCAATGTCCGGTGAGCCTAATATGCATGCTGATATATTTCACCTTCGTCCAGCTGACTTCCTCTGCAGCCTTTCAAAGTCAATTTAAATTATGTAACTGACTGGAATTGTTCCAAATGAACATACACTGTGTTGTCACTATGGTAAGTGCTTATCACATAGTTTTTTTTTTTTTAGAGGAAATTCATTACAAGGTTTTGTTTGTTTTGACAATGTGGCCCCTTGCAAATACCTGCCACTTTCCAAAATAAGATTGACATGTCGATGTGGAGAAAACATGAGCAAGAAGTCAAGGAGGGAGGAAAGGAAGGGTGGAGTTCTGCTGGAGAGAGGGAAGCGGGGATGGAAAGACCAAAGGACAGAGGAGGAGATAGGTCCATAACTACGTTGTTTGACATCAGGGATTCAGCCTCGGGCCAGAGCCACTAATGGGGGTCTCTCAGCCTCTCTTCCTCTCTCTTCACCACACACACACACACACATGCACGCACGCACGCACGCATGCACGCGTGCACGCACGCACACACACCAATCACATTCCAAATGTAGAGATACATGTAGAGATATGAATTCATGCATGCTCCAGTGCTTAGAGCTATACAAGCAGACATGTGAATACACATGTACACATCTATCCCTGCGCACACGCGCGCGCGCACACACACACACACACACACAGGCACGCACACACACAGGCCTGAGCTGACATGTCCAATCCAATAACGTTTTCACGCAGTTTAGAGCTGAATCTATTCTTCATTTTTAGTCCACTGTTTCTACCTTAATTCTGGTGTAAAGCTGAACTGCACATATTGTTTTTCTGCATTGAAATCAGCCGGTGTGCAGCATGGTCCTACACATCCCATTTTCCTGTTGCTTCACAGGGAGCCTAATCTTGTATTGTCATTCATGTAAGTGCTGATGTGTCATCCACAAGACAAAATGGAAGCAGTTTAGTCCCTCTGTCTCACATATACCTTGAAAGCCACACCAATCTTTGCCGTCTTTGAAGGAAAAAAGGCTTAGAGTGCCACGCTGCCGAGAAAAGCCAACTCATCCCCACCAGCATTTGTTGTGCTCTGCTTAATCTAATTCGACTGCTAAAACCCTAGTGACAGCAGCTCCTATGCTTCAAGCGCTAAATTACAGTCTTACAGGGGAACGGCGATGAAAATAAAGTGGAGAATAAGGAGAGAGGAGACGGCGAGAGGGTGTTACATCCAGATAAAAAGAGTCAGATGTGGGATAGAGAGGCAGAGATACAGCAGAGCGACGGTGTATCTGGTGGGACTATCAGAGAAGCAGTGTGTTGACTGATGCAGACAGCTGGACATGGATTTTTTAATCTGTCTAAATAGGATCTGCCCAACACAGGCTTTTCTCCCAAACAGCAGGGCCAAGACTGGGGTTGTGACAGCCAGACGACAGCATGGGACAACAGCATTCAGACATGACACCACTGCTCTATGTGTGTGTGTGTGTGCGTGAGTGAGTGTGAGAACGTGTTTGTGAAAGAGCACTATGGGCATGCATCTGAGTGAAGAGTGAATAGTAAAAAGCAGAAACGTCAAATTACAAGACAGGCAAGTAAAAACATTTATATGTCGAGCCGCCAGGAGCCTCATATAATCTCTGAGGTTTTCATTTCAGATTTCTCTCTGATTCTAAACATTTGCTTGGATGCCAAATGGTTTATTCTCCATCACCTCTGGTCACTGCCAGATACCAAACTTGTAGCTGAAATGCATTTCCACAGTTGTCCTCTGCAGGGCCTGCATGAAACGTCTGAGTAATTTTATCACCGCCTCTCTGAAAAGTTTGTTTGTTTTCACTCGGTGGTTTGTTTTCAGCCAGTGCTCCCCTGGTGGCCTGTGAAGGCATTGCCTATAGTCCCGGACCATGCATTCAATAACAAACTTCTAATGTTTCATCAATCAAGGTGGTTATGTAATTACCCATTATTTGTCTGTTGTTGTTGTTTTTTTTTTTCTTTTTCTTCCTGGGCTGCTGCAGTTAGTTGCTGTTATTTATGTCATTTGGAAATTTGGCTTTACTGTCTCTGCTGTGCTAAACCATTGCATATAATTCATGTGTTATATCTAACAGGCTGGGGATTATTTTTTTGCTAGCCACTGCTGGGATACGCATCTCAAAACTAAAATAACAGCAGTGAGCACGGCTCAATGTCCCCAGTGTCTCTACAACCACTGGACTCTGTGGGTGGCTTTAGTTAAACATATTAACCCAAATTAATGTTAAATAAATTTTCATTCAAAAATATTAAATTGCAAAACAGCCACGGTGATTTCCTGCAGGATTAAAACACGTTTTACAACTACATACCCCAGGGGAGTGATTATTCCATATTAGTGTACCTGAAGAACACTAAAAAACATTTGAGACCATCCAATTCACTACATCTGCCTATTGTCAAGAATTGTTTGCAAGTAAATCACAGTTTAAAAAAACAAAAATAAAAAAATCTTGACTCACACCTCACACCTCACAACAGAAGTCTTTGGGTTGATTCTCAGCCGGAATGGTGGTTTCTGGGTCAGAGCCAATTGAAAAGCCCTGTGTTAGTAGGAAAATGTAAAAACTACCAAACCAATTTTCAACAAACTGTGAGGACGGATCAGGCAAGGGACATTAACCCAGTACATTTAGGTGCAGATTCAGATCAAGGGAAAAGCCTAGGGATTTTATATTTGATATAAAATTCAGCAATTGCTCACAAAAAATTTTGATTAAAAAAAAAAGAAAGAAAAAAAAAGAGACAGTTGTTATTTTCACTTGGCCGTGTTAAGAGCTCTACACAGTCATGTCAAGTAACTATTCATCACGACATTGTCCAGTCATGTCATTTTTCATACCCCCAGTGCAGGTTCACTTCATTCAAAGTTCAACCATTTTAGATGCAGTCAGATTTCTGAAGGATAAAGTTGCAAAGAATTTATTGAGGTGAAGATGTTTTACTTATGTGTGTGTGCGTGTGTGTGTGTGTGTGGTGCGAGTTTGTAGTTGACTGGGTGTGTCACACTAGGCCATTGTCAAGTCTTTCAGACAGCCGAACAGGCTCTCGGGGCCCCAGGACCCAGAGATTGTGATGAGAACACAGTTTAATTGGGGTAATCGGCGCGCTTTTAGGGACCTGCCTATTAAGAGAAACCCCCTGCACAAATACACACACACATACACACACACGCTCACTCTCTCGCCTCAACATTGACAAAGAGACAGGCAAAGTGACAGCTCTGCCTCGCCACCCCGTGACTTGCTTCCATCCCCGTTTCAAGGGAATCAGTGTATATGGATGTGTGTGTGTGTGTGTGTGTGTGGATGACATCTCGGTAACACTAACAATGTTTAACAATACTTAAATGTGTCAGTGATACAGTGCCTATGCTGGGTTTATGCTGGTGATGAAAACCACCAAGCCCAAGACTTGATGCACAAATTTTAAATGTTGTTTGAAAAGATAAAAAAAATAAAATAAAATCAGAACATATTATTTAAAGTGTGAACTTGGATCTATAGGTAATATCACACTGCAGGTTGATGCATTTATTAGCCTACCATATGTAACCTACCACTGTAAATATTTTAAGCATATAAACACAAGAAAAAAACAAGCCTAAAATTGTATAATCTTAATCCCATTTGTGGCACATCATGGACATCCACGTCAGTTTGAAGAACAGGGAAGTTTTTTAAATATGGAGCATGCTCAGTTTGACGCTTGTGATAAACAATGAACAACACTTTTATTCATTGTCTGAAGCAACAATGACCGAGACTGTTTTATCTTGTCTCATCCTGTGTTATTGTTGTTTTAAGAGAGAGAGGGATGCGAGGATTAGACACTGTCTGACTCTGCCTAACCCCCCATCCTCCTGCAACTGGGCACACACACACACACACACACACACACACACACACACACACACACACACACACACACACACACACACACACGCGCACGCACACGCACATAAAACACACAATCTCACACAACACATTTGCATTTCTCCTTTTGCTCTCACGAGTTGCTGCCGTAAAATGAAAAATCATTTTTGCTGCCGTCTGACAGCCAACAGGTATCAGACAGTGAATCGCTTTGATTCGAATCCAATTTCAATACTGTTTTTAAACCACCTGAAATCATCATTTATTTTTTTTTCCCCCAACATTTGAAAGCTGTGACAGCCTGCAAAACATGTCTTTATTGACAAAAGGTGAAAAATGGACTTTACCTGTCTTGATCAGCATCAGTCGATCAACCATACCTTCATCTCGTTAGGGTTTTTATTCATTTGCCCACAAGTCCTCCATCCCCTCAGTTTCCCGTCTCCCCCTTGTTC
>CAAKHG010015455.1:4008-15971 GCA_901007715.1 Dactylopterus volitans | reverse complement strand
CACATACACACACACACACACACACACACACACACACACAGATTTGTATGTTTACTGTTATATATTTTGTATATACGTCTCAGGGAATTTAAATACCTGAATACTAAGTGTTTGAATTTATGGGTGTGTTTATGCTTATGAGGAGATTGCACCCCAGTAGTCAGCTGCCTGGGGAGCGCAAGACTCTGATTATGATTCGGGACAGAGAACTGTAAATAACAGAGTGTGCCTCCCCCTGAGGTAGAGTTGCCGAGCTGTTGGGAATGTTGTTTCCCTCAATCCTTCACATATACGTACATCCCTGTAGATTTCAAACAGGCATTTATGACTCTGTGTTGATGTACTGCTCTTAAGATTAGTGCTTCAGCCTTATTGACACTTATCATGATGTTGCTAAGCTCAAGCCATGTTATTCTTCCCAATCACTTCAGCAATCATGTTTTATTTCATTGAATGATAATTACTTTGTAGTGTTCTTTTAAATCCTTGGCAGTGAATGTTGTTTATCAGTATGAGAAAAATGTTTGGAACATTTGCACACCATTTTGACAATCAATTCTCTGTTCAAATCACTCTGGTGCTTGATTTTTGTTGATGAACACTTAAGTTACCTCCCCTTTTAACTGTTTTGGTAAATGGCTGGTGCAGTAATTAGGTGGGCAATTAAGATTTATGTAGTATGAGGTTTGTTTTATTGTTCACATTCATTTTGTTTTCATATTTTAGAAGATCGACTGAACACAATCAGTTGCAAGGCAGGGAAAAAGACTGAAGTTAATTGCTCCCAGTGCTCCACATTAGTTTTTGCTTTTGTACACACACACACGCACACACACACACACACACACACACACACAGATACACACACACACACACACAGATACAGATACACACACACACTCACACACACACATGCAGACACACACACACACACACACACACACACACACACACACACACACACACACACACACATACACACACAGATACACACACACACACACACACACACACACACAGCACACGCACGCACACAAAAACACACACACACACACACACACACACACACACACACACACACACACACACACACACACACACACTAACAGCACATGCACACAAACCTACATTTACCCTCCCTTCATTAAAGAGAAAATGCAAAATAAAAAAAAAAATAAATTTACTTATTGACCGTCAGGGTCCAGTCAAGCAATAACTCACCCGTTGCAGACATGTGAACGCACCGGACAGACCGCCACTGTTCACATGTACTGTATGTAAATTTGGAACGGCCAAGAGAACACACAGCACACACTAACACATGCACACATCTCGTAATGCATTTGAGGTGGAATGCGAGCGGCTCTGTCCATTGCCTTGGTAACGGCAGGCTGGCCGGTGGAGCTAGCAGCTCTGCAGAGTAATGATATTATCACTGTTTCAGGGTCAGCTGAGGACAGACCCCTACAGACCTACTGTACACCCACTTAAACACACGCATATGCATGCTGGATGGTAACCTGCGCCTATTTTCAGCAGCATTTTGAGTGATATCCGTTTTTTTCAAAGACTGATTGGATGTATATGGATAAAGTTTCAACCCCGGCTGTCTCAACCTGAGATAGAAGCACATACGCCCTGCTCAGACCCGCATTAGCATGTGTCGTTGATCATCCGATCACAAGCGGACAGCTCGAGGTGCAAGTGTGAACACATTCAAGACACAATGAGGATGCATTACGATCCGATGGCTCAGACCACCTTCAGAGGACCACGTTCTTTTAGCAGCATGTACACCGATGCGTCCTCGGCCACACTGAAGGACCACCTGCTCAACTGGCATCTGTGTGAGCAGAAAAATACCTTCTTATTTGTACCATTGACATATTGCCATTGAACACCTGCCGCCTACAACCACTGCACAAATATTTATTACATGTTTATTTTCACATAGGGTGAAAAAGTGAGATCCAAGTGGTCATTCAAAATGCATCTGGAGACACATTTAAATGTCAGGTGGGAACTGTGACAAACGTTCACTTGCAATCGGATCACTCAATATGTTGGTGCCAACCATTTGTTGTGCTTTTTCATGCCACCAGGGGCTCGATGTACATGATGTGTATGCACAAAGACCGTGCGTAGTTGTTATACAAGCTGATATGTATGCAGGAAGAGGGTGCGGTGAAAATGAGAAGAGCTCACGCATATTTTAGAGGAGTATTTAAGACGGGGAGTTTAGTCAAAATTTGTTGGTTCACTCAGAGTTGAAGGAAACTGGGTTGAAGGTAAACTCTGGGTCAGTAACCATGGTAACTGACTCTGTGAAGCAAATCTGTTCACTGGCAGATTTTTTTTTTCAACAAACCATGAGTTTCTGTCACCTTTCCCTAACAGAGCGTGACACACTGATTCATGTCCTCATTCATTCAGTTCAAAATATCAACACGTTTGTCAATGTACATTTTTATGATTACGGTATATCTACTGCCAGAATAAAAATCCTGACCTGATGTGTGTTTCTCCAAGTCAATTTAAAGTTATTCCTTTTATGCACAAGAGTCGTTTCCTTTGAGCAGCGTTTTTTACCCTCACTTTCAAATGATAAATAGTGTCAAATCAGCCTGAGCTCAGAATAAAATCCCTGCGTGTCGCTCCAGTGTGACTCTGTGCACACAAGAGAGCTGTCAGTTTGTTAGAACAGTTTCACAAAAAAATGATTGTTGCACATGATGTGTCATCTCAGTTTAAACGTCAAAAAATGGCATGAAGCTTTAGCGGCGTAGGATAAATGAATAATTATCACTATCACTCATGATGTGTTTGGTGACACACAATTGGCATACATAATTCCTATAATACTGCAGATTTTATGGGAATATTTCTGATGAGTTTGAAAGTGACTTGTTCAAATTGACTTCAATTGTTGAAGTAGACGAAGGAAAGCCTCTGACTTCTGTTAAGCTAAGATCCAAATAGATGTAGAAGACAATTTAATGTATTTCAGTATTGATGCCTTTTCAAAAGCAAATCAGCAAACACATGGATCAGCTTGAGAGATTGTAATCTCAGTGTCTTTGATTTATAGATATTTTTGGAGCTTCCGGTGCATGCCCCTCAGACTAAACGTGAACAAATAGGTTTTAGACGGTTTTGAGTTATCATCTCTTAACACCTACAGCAGTCCTCTTGACATCAATAATCTACAATATAATCAATCAGGCAATTGACAGAAGATAGGTCTGAAACAATTAGGGAAAATGTTCATTGTTTAATTGCCTTTGCAAAACATGCATTTCCTAAAGCTTTCTGATTGAGAGTAGATTTATTTGTTTATCTATTCATCTATCTAGTTTACTGCTAATTAGGTAACCTGGAAAGGTCATCTTGGCCTGTGGAAAAGTGAAATTAATATTTTTCAGAAACGGATGTAACTGACGATGAATGAAACTAACCATTCGTTGTCACCTCAGTTTGAGATCATATTATGTGCACTGCACTATGTACTCCCATTATTTAATGTCCTAAGTGGTCATTATTATCTGTTTTAAGCATGTAAGATTCCTGCTTGTCGAAAATGTTTTTTAAAAAAAAATTGCGTTCAGCTGACAAGTGCAATCAGAACACATTCACCTCAACTACACACACACACACACGCACAAACAGACACACACACACAAACAGACAGATATCCAATACATTTGTTTTCTACGTTTGGAAAAAAAAAGAGTCTCTGTGACATCTCTGGGTGGCTTTTCTCCCTCTGGCAATCTGCTGAAGTGAAAGGATTGTGTCTATTTTCTGTCACCTGCATTATTAAGTGTAGAGCACCTCTGCCTCCATAAGTGGTACAGTTGGTCTCGTCACCCAACTGCACCCCTGTCCGAACGGGGTCTCATATCTATTTTCAGCACGGAGGAGACACAACGGTTCTTGTTGTAGTCGATTAATATTCGATTCACACAACTCAGAATTTTTAATTCAAACTACTTGCTTTTCGCAGGGGGCTTTGGTTTTGATTATCCTGCGACAAACTGATCTCAATTCCAGCATTTCCTCTCCAGCCTTTTCCATTTAGTCAAATATGGTATATTGGCATATACTGTATGATGGCACTGGACTGTGCCTCATTACTATGTGACCAATATTAAGCATTAACTTTGATCTCACAATGTATGAATGGAAAGCTGTTGAAGAGCTGGGTTGCCTGAAGTCATACAGTCGTGACTGAAAAATAAGAGTATGATATCATAGTTCCTTCACCATGGCAACCATGCTCTGCTAGTCTGAATGATTTCATACAGTGTACAGTAAAAAAAAAAAAGAAAAGAAAAAAAAAAGTCCTGTATTGATTTTAAAAATTGCCTCAGCTGCTTTGCTCAGAATTGGAAAATGGAATGATTTTAGATCAAATCCAAGTCATCTTGAATGCTTTTGGAAGGTCACTGCAGCAGACAAGGTGGACAGACCCCTAAAATTTGATTTTGCCCATTTCAGATGGATAAATCTCAAATATGCAGCCTCAGGAGAAGAAATGAATTGCGAGGGATTGTCTGCCTGTGTGTCTCTCACATATGTTCAGAGCGACTCATCTGACCTACGTCTAATTCGGCGAGTGTGTCACTGGGGACGCAAGTGAGTCCTGTCTCAAATTTGATGGGATTTGGACACTGTTCACAATGAATAAATTTAGAATAAACTGGTGAACAGCAGCTGTGTGGCAGCGAGGGTGGGGACAACATGTTGACAGCAAGCAGCCCATAGCAGAACCCTGGCGCTCGTCTTCCCTCCCCCACTTTCGCAGCAGAGTACAACCACTCTCAGCCCACAGGAAATAGTCTCTTGAAACTCTGAAACTGCACGCCAAAGGACTACAACTTCCACAACACTTTCGATATGATTAAATTCAGACTTAACTGTTGAACTGCCGCGCCACAGCAGTGGGGGTTGGGATGAAATGGTGTGTCAACACCCCCCGCCACTGCCCAGCGCGGTTTACCCGAAAAAACAAACTGCAGCTGAAGCACCTTGCTCACAATCACCTAAACTGTTTTGGACAGCACTTTGTGGCTCTCTCTAAACCCGGGCATGCAAACCGGACATGGCGGATTAGGGTAGGAATTTTCAGAGCGGCCATGTCCCATCAGTTTGTACTCATCCACTCATCTGCAGCCACAGCGGTGTTGCTGCTCCGCCCTCCTGGTGTTGCTTCAGCCAATTTCACTGTTTTCCCCTTCTGCCTCCTCCTCCTTAGCAATACGGTTGTACAGCAGCTTTCATTTTTAAACAGCTCACAGGTTGTCCACTCTGGCAGACATGCAGAATGCCCTTTTTCAGAGAGCTATATTTTGAATGGGCACTACATTTCTCATTTGAATCCACCAGTGCTTCATAACCTGAAAAAACTAAGTCATTTTACATTTAGTGTGGCAACATTCTAAACTAGCAAGGCGAATGTGATAAACTTTGTGAAAAGAAGCATCAGCTTGTTAACAAGCTTGCTCCACCGTGCCACAGCTTCAGAAATCCGCTAGTGCCAGTGGTGTGAGTCTCTTATTCTTGCTTTACATTATGTCGTTGTGCCTATATGAGAACAGTGAGGCACTTATTTCTAAGTAGCTGTACTTTCATGACACCAAATATGAATAAGTCATGTATATGTGCTATTATTTATAAGTGGGAAGGTCTTAATCAGTTTTTATGTTTTTCTTGTGATCGAAGTCACATGAATTTGTCCTCTGTCAAACTAATGCAAGCCGATGTATTTACATCTGTTTTAAAGGCTAAAGACATCTACGTTTGTCCTTTAATGGTTTAGCATATTAGTTAATATTTGCACAGTGGATTCTTTTTGAGGCATAAATAAGTAAAGCTTGTATCTGCAGTATTGTGAGTCCAGCAGTAACTGCACCTGTGAAACCCACTTGTTAACTGTTATCAAGATTTTGAATGCCCTCAGTGTTTGTCTGTTTGTGTGTGTGTGTGTGTTTATGATAAAGAGAGAGAGAGAGAGAGAGAGAGAGAGAGAGACAGAGAGAGCATGTGTGTACATACTTGTGTGTCGGAATGATAATGTTAATGAGGCGCGGGCATGTGCCTCTTAGTTATTTATAAAGTGTTTTGTGCTCAAGGGTACGTACAACTCCCCCCCCATATCTTGTTACGTTCATGTCCCAGTGAGGACACGGAACACACGCTCGTGGTGCTCTCCGTGGTTGTTCAACATTTTTCTTCTTCGGGTGTCAATAACTGTGGCATAAGGTGTGTGTTAGGATGAATTTAGATCTGTTCAGGTCCAGACTTAGAGAGTGATGTGACCTTTGATTCTATCACAGGGTCACATCCTCTCCACAGGTACACCGCCCTCTGTTGTGTTGCCATGGCATAAAATAAAAGGACACACTACTCTACTCCTTGAAGCTGTTTGTCGTACATGTCACCACTTGGAACACACATCTCGACACATGCTCAAGGAGTAAAGAGTGTATATGCACATTTGCCGTGCTCCCGTCCAGTTATAAATACACCAAAACAGCAGCACAAATGCCATTATTGCAACACAAGAGACCATCTAGTTATAGGTTTATATGATCGGTTAAGCCATGCTGGCATGTCAGCTGTGTCAACATACTAGAAAATAGGTCACTATATTGAGATATTCACCAATCAAATCACTGTGGATTACCAGATGCAGCCACAGCCCATCAGGACATTAGATATTGAAAATTAACCAGCGGATTTGGTAAAATAAAAATGTTTCAGATCAGAAACCGCAGTGCTTCATCCCTCAGCTTATACTGTAATTGTGTTCAGCACCAAAATGCTGCTGTGGTTTTTGAATACAGAAAACTTGGAGTGCTAGAATTCACAGGAAATGTGTGTCACTCATTTGCCGAAAACTTTTGGTCTTTAGTGTCAGTGAAAGATCACACAGGCCAGATCAAATAATTCACACCGAATAAATTTTCCGCAGATTTCCAGTCATCCAACCCTGGCAACAAACACAGACAACCAATTACAGACCTCATATACTCCTCACATAATGTGCACTTGATATTTTAGTGCGCATGGAATATGAACTACAAGGTTGTGAAATTTCTCTTTGGCAAACATCATTTGAAATCATCTTTTGCTCCAGCTTTAGTCCTTTTTGCGCAGGTATTCAGAGCATTGTTATAGAGTAGAATTAATGTGCATGAAGCAGTATGGGTATTTAGACAAGCTGTGCAGGGAGCAGCTAAGCTCAGGAGCATAACGCTGCCACTTTCTACTGAAATGAAATGAGGTGTAAGGTTAAGGAGCAGGGTGTTTGTATTTGTGTGTCTGCAGCATAAGTGATGCTCATTTGCAAAATGAGACCTGCTGTCATTTTTTTTTTTTAATTAATACATTCACATAAAGCTTTAGATTTAAACAAAATTTCCTCCAATCCAATTTCCTCCACCCCTGGTGTCCCATCCACGTCTACAGACAATCAGCTGGTGTGTCATCTGGCGAGGAATCGACCCAAGGCTGCTGCCACTGCTGCTGGGTGATTCGGCCGATGATGAGTCATCAATCACTGTCAGGGCTTAAACATCCAATCGGGGGGACCTTGCCAGTGTCATGTCCAAACCAATTGATGGCAAAAAATTTTCATCGTCCTGTTTCATCAGACGGAAGATATCAAATATCCCTCCTATCCAAATATTTAATCTCTCCATGACCAAATTCCAGCGCCAATAGAATCGTTAAACAATTTCATCAATACTTCATCTGTGGCAGAGGGATGACTTTGTGTAAATTAACAAATTCCTTTTGGTGCGTCTGCGGAAAACGGAAAAGTAGTAGTTTTGTAGTTGTGGTAGTTGTAGTCATAGAAAATTAGTATTAGAAATAAACAAAGAGTAGCGATGTGACAAAATGTTAAAGATAAATTGCTTAATTGAACATGTCCTAAATGTGGAAATCTGTCTTAAACTTGAGACACGGGGGGGGGAGCTATTTACATGAATCAATAATTGAATAGATCTTTCGGATTTCATCATGTCGCATTGTATGATATTACTAGCTCATAGTAGTACTTATTTATTAAGTAGATAAGCGCAGCTATTTAAATTGAACAAATAGAAGATTGCTGCTTGAGTGAGATGTACAGAATGCTCATCAAATTTATGTTCAGCAATAATTATAATAACTTCTCAAATTGTAAGAAGGTCATCAGTTGGTGTATCTGTTGAATTTTGGTCTCTGCATGGCTGATATAGATATAGATGGCTGTTACATTGCTGTAATAGCTCAACGGCACTGATGAGGTGCCTCAGACGAGGAATCCATTGGGATGCAGCCACACAATGTGTCAGTGCAGACTTGACCAATGGATTCACAGAAATCATTTTCCTGACATGACACTGAATGTGCGATCTGAACGTGTCAAATGGAAGTGAGATTTTGTGGCTTCCTATTATCGGTGCCACTGCAAGAATTGAAAAGGCTCACTTTATTGCAGGGCAAATACAATTGTTGACCTAGAGGTCTCACAAAAGGTGGGTTCAGGCTGTAGATGTTGTTGGATTCTAAATACAGGACTGCTGCTAGTGCTGTTTCATATTTATACTGCATATTAACCTTTCTTGAACTTTCGGAGCATCCAGTGTGCACTAGAACCATTTATGGTCTTGCATGCATATTTGAAGAGCCGGATACAAGGAACATCTTGTAACAAACGTACAATATGACTTCGGTCTGAGGTCTGCTGTGGTTACACAAGATGATTTTTGTTTTGATTGCAACTAAAATGAAAATCAGGACGCAAATATAGAATTTCAGGGTCAGTCTTTTTCCTCTTTTTTTTTTTTTTACTGCAAATTACTAATATTCTGGCTTCCATCTCACTGCCCTGTGCTTTTGTCAAGCTCCCAACCCATTAATTAGAATCAACTGTTGCTGTATTTAAATGTGCCACAGTGCCGCATAAAGTAATAAATGCTGACAGGTCTGGTTCCTGTGTGGCTAACAGAACTGTAATATTTGCGGCATAAGTAATCAGCAGTGTATTGTAGAATTTGGACAAATGCACCACAACGCACTTGACTCAGCTTGACTGGAGCACATGGAGGGTTTCATGAATATCCTGCAATGAGATCTCTGGGTACGGACACACACATTTAAAGGCTCCTTTTCACAACAGAACATACTGTACCAGAACAGAGTGTCCTTCAGGCGTTTCTACCGTTTACATGACCCCTCCATGACCGTTGGCACTTTTACCCCTAATGCTTTCACCCTCAGCCCTCCTTGATCCCCCTCGAATCTGTGATCCCACCCCTTAAAAAAAAAAAAAATTCACACAGAACTCTCATATAATAGCGCAGTGAACCACGAGGTAGTTGTCGATGAAAGCACAGTGATATGAGAGCATATCGATGCATGAAGACACGCTGACCACAAGAAGCATGAACCTCGAATGCCGTTTTGACAAGCTAGCTGGTATTAGCTCATGGTAAATAATAAGCAGGATGTTCAATGGTGTTAGGAAAGTACAGTAAACCGAAGCGTCCTGTCACGAGGCTGGTGGCAGGCAAAACTGCAAAATAAAATCAAGGCTTATTGGGAACTTGACGACGTTTGCCACATCATGATGAGTTACAGCAAACTCCAGCCTATTGCCACTTTAAGAATTCTTAAGTGACTTCTTTGGAGAGGCACTCCTGCGAGCCAGCCCCTTAGGTTTGGTGGCTTTATGACTTGCCAGCAGTGATTTGTCCCTCTATCTACAAAGCGGCAACTGCTCAGTATGCTTCACATTTTGTGTGGTAGTGCAGAAAAAAAACCTATTCCACGTGACGGTAGGTCCTGATTTCCAAATAAAAAATCTTTTTGGGGAAAAAATGTCTTTGTTTTTGCAATTAATGATCTTGGAGGTCAACCTGGCATAGTCTATGTTTGCACTAGAGGCAGCATGAGTAGCCATGCCAAAAATCTCATCCCTAGGTCTTTTTCTTTTGGGTGTGACTGGCAGAACATTCAAACCATTCTCAGATTACAGCAGGAGGATCTAACATAACTCACATTCTTTTCATGCTGTTAAAAAAAAAAAGAACTTAATTTGTGATTGCTTTAGTTTAGTTCAGCTGCGTGCCAAGATGTCACAGCTCTCCTTCACCGCTTCCTGTGCAGGCTTTTGTTTTGTTTTTTTTGTGAATGACTGTCCCATTGTTACAGCACGCTTCTCATCTACCAAGCCATGAATGTATCTGCTTGTTCTCGCTGTCTCTGATAGTCACACTCACTCTGTACCGACACCTATTCCTCTCCGACTGACTCATGGTTCATGCACTCACATGCTGCCACTGCACGATCGATTTTCTGGCAGATTTGTGCCTACACACCAACAGCCAGAAGCTTTGCCATGTAATCACACAAAGTAAGTTGGAAATCCTTTTTACTTTAACACCTAAAGGTTCATCAGCCCTCGGCCCACCCACCGGCGCAGTGACATCGCCCCTGCTTGTGAGAGATCCCGCAAGAAATCAATCGGCCGCTGCTTAAAACTGAGGGGGCTCTAATTAAATAAATGGATCTCAACATTGCGAGAGTTGGAGGGGGATGAGGCTGAAAGGAGAGAAGTGAAAGGGGAAGGACAGTATAATCTGTTGTTTTGGAATCCCACCCTGAGTGCAGCCATGAGTCAGTCAGCCAACTGACACTTCTTGCCTGCATGCAAATACACTCACTCAGACACACACATATTCTCACAGTCCATCAGGTGTGTGACTAAGCGTGCCATTGTCAGTGTGACTGTGGATGAGCCTCTCTAGTCGTCCGCCCCACCCTCCCTTCTACACACACAAACACACACACTCACAACCACAGACATGCATGCAGACACACACACACACACACACACACATAGAGCCATCCCTGTTTCCCATCTGTCATCCTCTGCCCAGCAGACAGCAGTGTCGCCTGTCAAAAGTGCTGGTCATTGATTGCTACTGTAAGGTGGGATGGGCTGTGCAGGATTGAATTTCGAAAGACTGCAGTAAAGTGGTGGGCTGGTGTGGGCAGCGGCAGCTGTTTGGGTACAGGGCTCCCTTTGTCGGGGCCAGCTGACTCAAAGATCTCATCATGGACAGTTAATACTCAGCTGTTGAATAACAGGCTGATTCATGCCACACAATTCAAATTGTGTACTGTCATTTTCTACAGAAATGCTGCCTTTTATCAGGGCCATTTCTTGCCTCACTAAGCGAACGGCAGAGGCTTTTACAGTAGAACAATACATGCAATACAAAAACATCATTTGTTAAAGACGATGGTGCTTGATCTTACATTGCGAGTTGAAAATTTTAGTCAAATTGGATCAACATAGAATATGGGTCCATCATTTTGATGACTGCAGTGTTCCACCATAAACGCGTCCCCAGGCAGGAGATTGTGCACTAGTATAGATTTATTTGAGAGGCCCCATGTTTGTTTTCAATATTGCTGTGCCCGAGTGAGCATCATGTTCCGTGTTTTCTGAGAAAGGCTCATCAGTTGACAACAGGAGGAGGAGCAGGAGGAGGAAAAGGAGGCAAAGGCCGAAGCAAGTGTCCATGTCCCACCACATCCTCAGGTTACTCACCAGCCTCATCCATTATTGCTGGCCCTCATTCATAATGGATGAGCAGGTACAATGCCACATGGCTCCGGAACTGGTACTCCGAATTATCTCTCTTCTTCCACCACTAACACCATTGCCACCCTCCTGCCAGAAACCTCCTCCAACCTAGAGGTGCTTTATTATCTCTTTGGTCTGGGAGCAACAAGGAGCAGGAACAAGACAGTCTTGGGAAGAGCAATGTTATGGGAAATGAACCAAGAGGAAGGGAGTGGAGGACTGACATGATGCTGTGCAGGACAGGGCGCAGTGATTCAACAGGACAGTGAAAAGGACTATAAAAGGGGGAAAGTATGTGATAATAAAGGGGATGATGATG
>CAAKHG010015454.1:13620-24710 GCA_901007715.1 Dactylopterus volitans | reverse complement strand
AAGGAAATAATGATGCAAAAGCAACTATCGCAATGTAACAATTCGCCACTTGCTGAGTGCGCTAATGTCAGGAAGTTTTCCCAAAACGCTGTGTTCAAGCCAAGATCATGAGCCTTTAGCCTCATTTATTATAGGGGTGCATATAAAAAGCGCATATGTGACATGATTCACTCCATAGTTGTGAAACTGGACAAGAAGGATGGCAGTCATCAGAAAATGATGTCCGATTCCTCACCCCATCTATTACACACAAAACCTGACCTTCATTGAGTGTCTATTTTTAAAGTTTTCAGAATAATAGCCGTAGATCTGAATTCGTCTATTCACCACTGCCCCTTTTTAAAGATGAGCTAAAGATGTGTTTACAAACTAAAGACTCTAGGTAAATATTTCTTTAGCTAGATGTGCATTATGCAGATCTATTGTTAGAGGAACTGTTTTTTGCCTGGTAAATGTTCTCAGTTGGACTGATATCACTATGTTGGGCCCTTACTTTACTACTTAACATCTGGCTCTTATTGATCGGAGTCAATTAAATAGAATTTCCTATTTACTTAAGCACATTACATGGTTGTGTGGTTGTCTTTCTTTCCAACTTTGGGTTGCGCGATTTCTTCTGATATCCTGATACAACAGGTCTATTTTGAGTGGCTTTGTGTCTGGCATGTTTATAATATTCACTTTTATTTGAAGAAATAAATGCTTGGGTCTGTGCTAATCTTCCAGATTTATGTTATTAAATATACATGTAATTTTTTTTTTTTTAAGTAAGGCAAGAGCTAGATACTTTAGGCAGCTCTTACCACATTTTCCCTGTTTGTAAAGAGGAGTTTTTATCCACCTACTGTAGGTGGACTGCTTAAAGAAAGGCAATGAATAAGAGACAGTTTTGGTGTCGTCGTATTTTAGGAGGGGTGCATCATTGTCCCTACGACTGGCCCAGAATGGACATGCCAAACACAGCAAGCTGATCAATTCTGGGCTCATGAAAAGAAGTAAGTGACTTTGCTGAAAAGGTTTCCCTTGTTGCGCATCGAGGTTTCATTCAGAATCTTCCCCACTGCCATTTCTCTGCTTTTCACTCGAAATCTTGCGTTTTTGCTCCTTAGGCACGGCCTGGCTAAAAATGGAAAAGCAGGACTCTGCCTGGGAGAAGTACCTCATCTCATGCCATACTCAACGTAGCAAGTAATTTTAGAAAGCAGAGAATGTGTGAAGTTTGCTGGGTGGTATGTTATCAAATTTGGAATACAAACAGCATCTCTGCAAATGCAGCAGACATCTGTAAAACAAGAGCAGCTTTTTTTTTTTTTTTTTTTAATTTGTCACAGATGTGTGGACTTTGACAGAAAGCCTTTCATCGACAAACTGTTGTAATTGGCACTGTATTGCAAGGTTAATATTGGGGAAGTGAAGAGGGCATAAATGGTATTAAAATAGTAATGAATATTTTGATGTAAATCTGAGGGTATTGACTGTTGCATTTATTAGCGTGTGTATTATGTGTCACTTTGCACTTAAGAACAACTGCAAAAAACAGTGGTGTGTGTCCTCTAACATTATTGAATTATTGCCTTTTTTTTGGTTTTAATGTTTGTTTTAGTTCATAACATAATGATTGAATTGGGATGGAAGAGAAGAGGTGTGACAATAGCAGTGGTATGTCCTTGATTCTGTTGCTGTTACTATTATTTAATGCATATCAAGATACTGATGTTGTATTATGTTTGATATTTTTCCAACTCTGCCAAAACATAGTTTTCCAATTAGCCTTGTATTTCCATAAAAGGCCTGTCAAAAGTTATTCCAACCAACAGATGGCGCCAGCCAACTCAGTTAGACGACCTGCCCTTTAGTAGGAGACTGTGCATGACACACGAGTTGGCTCATGTTTACATGTACTGTATATATATTTTTTTTTAATCACATTCCTTTACACATTATTAAAGCTGTGTTGTCTTGCATCATAATTCTTTAGCTGATATTTAGTTTGAATGTACAGCTCTGCCTGTGTAATGAAAACTGTTGTCCTGAGTAAATGTCAGCCCCATGTCTCTATGCATCATGGAGCAAGTCTGTTTCCTTTCCAGTGAGAATGCAAATGAGGTTTAGTTCACTCAAAGAACCACCAGGCCTTCCAGACCCTCCCACTACATCTGTCATAAGTGACGCAGAAGCGTCCGTGGTTCGGTGAACTGTCACTACATTACAAATGGCCACATTGTGTTTTCAATCACACTCGGTTTCTTGCAGTAAATTATTGTTTCCTGCTGTTTTTGGAGAAGAACAAACCAGAACAAACACAAATGTCGAACTGATAATGGGAGTCATGAGTGTCTGCAGGCCTAAACAATCATCGTTAAGGGTTTGTCACATGCTGTTTTGTAGCTCATCCATAAGCAGACATTTTATACCTTCAGGAGCAAATTAATGGCCTTTAACTTAAGTGATTATGGATGTTTTGTCCAGTGTGATTAAACTTGCTCACAGACTGGGGAAAAACCCAATCTGTTGAGCGGTAGCTGATGTTAGAATAAAACAACAGCGTGTGGCATGGAAGCATGAATTTGTCACCTACTTCATTACATACTGGCACATACTGAGTAAAACTAGAGCAGAAATTACTCCATTTGATTAAGTCTTCCGAAGAGCACAAAGGGCTTGAGCAGGAGCACTGGATATCTTGTACATGAATCATCTTTTCATGAAGCTTTCACTTTCTGCTGCAAGTAGAACAGCTCATGGAGATGAATGTGGAAAACCTGCTCCGCTCTCCATGACAGTGGTGCAAGTCAAAAATCCTCCCTCACGTCTCTGGCCTGCCCGGCACAATAAATAATGTGGCAGGCTGAGGCCTTTTGTGTCCACACAGATTCCTTTTTTTGCCCGGGGTAGGCGGAAGTCGAGGCGTTTGATCTGAATTCTAAAGAGTCTTGTTGCAGCCCAATAAAGGATGTCATTGTATGTAAATAGTTTATATAAGAGCATATGACTGCTACGGTGCAGGGCAGTGGCTAGTGGCGGAGGAATGATTAGCATTTTCCCAACGCATGGTGTTCTCAATCCAGCCTTTTGGTTTGTTACAAAACACACTATTTTCATTCATTTCTGCCTGTTTTGTACACATTTTTGTGTACCACCACAGCTGAAGGTAAAATACATGCTCTATCGTTCTGTTTTACACTAACATTCAGTGTGCAGGGAGGTAAGATTTGCTGTGAATGATGTCTAACATGCCCCAGATGTCTTGGCAAATGATTCTTCTGTAGAGGAGTAGCATTTCAAGAGTGTGATCATTGAAGCTTTTTCACAGAACCACAACTGGTTAAGTTTGTAGCCTTTCTTGCAAACAATAGAGGTCTCTCGCTTGTCTTAAAAAAAAAAAAAAAATCTCATAATGAGATGGATGTCTTGCTGGTCCCCTGGAGAAATTTGCTGGCAGTCTGTCAGACTGCAAATGGGCTGTAGGTCAGTTTGGGAGTACGGTATTAATACAGGGTGAGCAAATCACGTGGCGCGGCAAATGTTTTGCAATTGGCTTCAACCTGTTGCGTCTTATGACGGTGAACGTTGGTAGGCCATCGCCCCTGCTCTTATACCGCCATCGGGCGACTTGGCGGTTCTTGTCTGTTGTTCCTCACGCTGCCAAATCCAGCTTGATGCTCAGGCCACACTTCAAGATGGTCATCTTTGGTTCGGGCGCTGCTTACGCCGCTTGCACCGCCGGCTAAGACTGGTAAACTTCTAAAATCTAATCTTGCAACTTTTACTGAATAGCTGCACTGAGTCAGCTGTGTCCCAAGATTATTTAAAGCCTTTAAAGTGAGAAGCCTGTTACAAATGGGACTAAGAGGATGAACTTTGAATGTATATTTATAGTGTATATTTTTCATGGATTATTTTACTTGTCCTGGGGGGAATTTTGATTACGTTCACAAACTTTATATCATTATATCAATATGATTGCAACAGACAAACTTAGGCTAGACATGTAGTATCATCTACTTTCATGTAAACTTAACAACACATTGATTCTTTTGGGGGGTTTTTTATTTATTTTTCTGCAGATCTGGAGTCGAAAATGAACTGGGGGACCTTTTATGCCGTGATTAGCGGCGTAAACAGGCACTCGACTGGCATAGGACGCATTTGGCTGTCGGTCATCTTCATCTTCCGTATTCTGGTCCTGGTGGTCGCAGCTGAGAGTGTTTGGGGAGATGAGAAGTCCGGCTTTACCTGCAACACCCAGCAGCCTGGCTGCAACAGCGTCTGCTATGACCAGTTCTTCCCCATCTCGCACATCCGCCTTTGGGCGCTCCAGCTCATCTTAGTCTCCACCCCCGCGCTGCTGGTGGCCATGCATGTGGCCCATCGCCGCCACATTGACAAGAAGATCCTGAAGAGGACTGGCCGCGGCAGCCCCAAGGAGCTAGAACAAATCAAGAACCAGAAGTTTCAGATCACCGGAGCGCTGTGGTGGACATACATGATCAGTATCATCTTCCGAATAATCTTTGAGGTTGCTTTTCTGTACATCTTCTACTTGATCTATCCTGACTTTAAAATGGTGCGTTTGGTGAAGTGTGACTCCTACCCCTGCCCCAACACAGTGGACTGTTTTGTCTCCAGACCCACGGAGAAGACCATATTCACCGTGTTCATGCTGACCGTGTCCGGGGTGTGTGTGCTGCTCAACCTGGCAGAGGTAGTTTACCTCATCGGCAGGGCCTGCAGACGGTGCTTTCAGGGCTCTGACGACGAGTCCAAGGTAGCTTGGATAAGTCAAAGATTGTCATCTTATAGGCAGAAAGAAATCAATCAGCTGATAGCAGATCATCCGCTTAAGGCAAAGTTCACTGTGACCAAAAAGAGCCCACCTGAGAGGGGTGAGAGGTGTTCTGCTTTCTAAGACTGCGCCTCCCCTATTCACTAATCCACAGAGCATGTCGCTCTGCATACCGTTGATGTGATCGGACCAGTTATTTATTTATTGTGTTATTCAGTCAATCGCTCATTGTTTTCTTTACAGTTGTTACTGACACAGAAGCTGTATTTGCTGGTGGAACCTGGAGCCAGTGGTGAAGGTTAACATACCAAACCAGCGTTTTTACCTGTTTGAACAAACTAAAAATGCGTAAACACCAAATCAAACATAGCATCCATTACTATTACCCATTTTCCAATGCTTACATCCATTTGTTATATTGTTGAATCTTATATCGTATAATATTCATGCCTTGCAAGTGGTTTTCACTCATTTCACTCAACATGGTATGAAAAGGAACTTAGCTGGAAGACATCATGATCGTGAGTGTCATCTATTTTTGTCAAAAATGTGTCACTGTGTGAGAATACACGGGTTTGTTTGAAAATCCTGCAGTGGTCGGCTGGTCCACTCGTTTGATTACCTACATAAACACTCACAGGCAGCCATCGTCCCCATCAAACAGAGATTCTAAAAGTTGCAGCTTGGTTTTACCCTCCTTATCCCCCCATCCCCTGTCATTTTTTTTTTTTTTTTTAGAGAGAAAACGGTTGTAGGTAATGCTGGATATAAAGTGAGTTCATTTACATGAAAAAATGTCTAAACCATAGCTGATTCCAGAGTCAAAGCTACCGCCAAGTGAAGGACACAAAAACAAAAGCATTGCTATTTTATTTTGTCAATTTATTACGCTACACATTGTGTAGCGTAATAAATGCAGTAACTGTTATATAAGCTTCTGAGCATATTACTATAGATTATAGTTTTACCAGGATTAAAAATGTCATTTGACTGCAACTATGACACAAACATGCAACTCCGGACTTCTTAACTTTAGATTGTCTCTACCAAAGGGAGTCTCCAAGTGACGCACCACCCAAAAGCGTTTTCTCAACCTTGCGGACTCTTGCCAGACCTGATTCACTAAAAAGTACTGAGGCGGTGTTAAGATGATGAAATTATTATGTTCAGTTGACATAAATAGATAGCAAAAATACAAGCATTAATTTATTCCGCCCCTTTCTTCACTGGTTTGCTGAGTCACCTTGAGCAAATATCTCAACTGTACGTATCTAATCTCTGGATTTGTGAATGTTTGTATTTAATTGTAAATATGTACCTACTTGAATGCAACTCCTGCTACCTTCCATTTAGTTTGGAGAAATTTGCTGACGGTTCACCTAAGTCTTAATATAAGCCTGCATTGTGTAAATAATACGTTTCTGTTATGACTTTAAACTTGTATTTACACACGTGGCAACGCCCCTTGTCAACTTGCCCTCATGTACAGTACACCGATCAATTTACAATTTACATCTTGGTAAGCAATCTAGTTATGATATTAAATGGTTGTTGAGATGTAGTGTGACACATGTAGTGTGTGTACAAAATGTAAAAAAACACTTAATTTGAAAATTATTGACACGAGTTATTATTGAAAACATCTGTGGATTCTTTTTTTTTGTTGCATCAAATGAATTAAAAAAAAAAAAATGAAATGCCACCCATTGAGATTTATTTGGTGCTGATACTTAAAGACTGAACTTTTCACAGACTCCCACTGTGATTTGTAACTTGAGGATGCAAATGGCTACTCATCTCCAAATCATGGCCCCCTGTGATAGGAGAGACCCTTGTGTTATATTTAGAGCACTTGTGGCCAGACAAACGGTAAACACCATCATTGGACAGCTGCCCTGTCACTCACTGTAACAAACGAGTAGAGGGGCTTTAATAGTTTACATTAGAGAGTGCGCCCTGTGCCAAATTTAACCCGGGAGGGAGGGGGTTGAACGTGCGGTTAGGCCGGACATGGTTGAGAGTGTGTCCGGCAGGTTATGTGTGTTGTGGTCAGTGGAAGACCTTCAGACCTTCAGGACTTGGATCCTGCCTGAGCCGTGTTTGAAGGCGGAGAGGTTTGAGTCGGTGGGTTTTGTCGTTGTGCGACAGAGGTTGTGGGCAGCAGGAGTCCACGTCTCGTGTCCATTCAAGGGCATTGCTGGAGGCCCCTGAAGACCAAGCCTGCACTGAGGCCTCTCTGCGAAGAAGGCGGCCTCATGGACCCTCAAAGATGCATAGGACTTCATTGCAGGGGGATGTATAAGCTGACAAGGTGGGTTCAACCAGAAAATGTAAGCTGCATTTGTACAACGGGAACTTCTTTGCCTGTCGAAGTACTTGTTTTTATTAAGAGTCGAAGTCAGAATTAATTTGAGATGATGATGTGCACATGCCATTTGCTGACAGGCAAATTGTGTTGAGGGCGCTTGAGAAAACAGCTGATTATCATTTCTACGTCTTTTATGGAAAACTTTGATATTAGAGGAATTGTCTGAAATGGCGGCACGTGCCACAGTAGTCACCATTAAACCCCTAAAAGCTAACTAGATGTGTCTGCTGACTCCTCAGACAGCTGAATCATCTGCCACATTTCCACATGCTCCCCTACAGTAGCATTTCCTGAATTCGCTGGGCAGCCTCCGTACAGTACAGTCCATCCTCGAGACGGAGGATGTATTTATAACAATGTGTGGCAGGGGCTGACAGCGCTGACATTACTCAAATGAACTTACACCTTGTCTGTCTGGTGTTTAATTTCACCTCATGTGGATTGTGTTGCTGAGGCTCGGGCCATGAAGGCCAGGAGCTACGGGATCACGACTAGAACCTCCCACCCCCCTGTCTGCACTTTCCAAATATATACGCTCTTAAAGTAAATATAATCCGGGAAACGTTCACGTGGAAAAAGGCAACTACCTGCTCAGCAGTGGTCCCCCAGTTTTACACTCAGCTTGGCTCCCTTGAGAGTCATTCTCTCAAGTCTGAGTTCAGCTTGGTAAGACATTTCAGAGAGGAAGTGCCTCGCTGTAACCTCTTGATTGGTCGTGTTTTAGCCATGCCATGTGTTTACATTGCAGACAAGCCTTCACTAAAGTCTCAAAAAGTGTTTTTGTGCTTGTGCCCTTTTTTGATTCCTCTAGTCATATATCTGACCTCTCTTAGCCATGGGGGACTGGAACCTGTTGGGAAAGCTCCTGGAAAAAGCCCAGGAGCACTCCACCGTGGTGGGGAAGGTGTGGCTCACCGTCCTCTTCATCTTCCGTATCCTGATCCTGAGCGCTGCGACAGAGAAGGTGTGGGGCGACGAGCAGTCGGGCTTCACCTGCGACACCAAGCAGCCTGGTTGCGAGAACGTGTGCTATGACATCACTTTCCCAATCTCCCACGTTCGTTTTTGGGTGCTGCAGATCATCTTCGTGTCCACGCCGACCCTCATCTACCTGGGTCACATTCTCCATCTGGTGAGGATGGAGGAGAAGCAGAAGGAGAAGAAGGATCACGCGCAGCACTCGGACAAGCAGGTGCTCGTCGCGGACGGCAAGCACAAAAAGGCTTTAATCCGAGATGATAGGGGCCGTGTGCGCCTGCAGGGGGAGCTTTTGCGCACTTATGTCTTCAATGTGATTTTCAAGACCCTGTTTGAAGTGGGCTTCATCGTTGCCCAGTACCTGTTGTATGGCTTTGAGCTGAAGCCCATGTATACGTGTGACCGACTGCCCTGCCCCAATGTGGTAAACTGCTACATATCTCGTCCCACAGAGAAAACCATCTTCATCGTCTTCATGCTGGGGGTGGCTAGTGTTTCTCTGTTCCTCAACCTCATAGAGGTCTATCACCTGGGCTTTACCAAGTGTCGCCAAGGCATCACTTTTAGGAGAAGGGATCAGTTACCTGGAAACACCTCAAAGGAGCCAAGCGAGGCGGCGGTGCCATTTGCGCCAAGTTATGACGACTACTTCCACGGGCACCACCAGGTCCAGCCTGCCTACCCACCTGTGCCCAGCTACAACCTCACCCCTCTGTCTGAGGGTACAGATTCTTCCTTCCACCCCTACCACAGCAAGGCGGCCTACAAACAGAATAAGGACAATCTGGCAGTGGAAAGGAGCAGCAGCAAGCCAGAGGAATGTGACTTGAAAGGAAAGCAGGGAGCAGGATCAGCTCCTGGGTCACCTATGCAGGCCCGGCCCGGCCGAGCCGCCAAACACAGCAGCAACAAGACTAGAATAGATGATCTGAAGGTATGAGGAGGTTTACGTTTCTCTTGGGCTTCGGTGTGAAGGGATCACATGTTGTTTTGGAAGAGTACATATTAACATGTCAAAGCTTTGACTCATTCCGACTTTGATTGGAGTGATGATTTTCAGGCACGCCGAAATGTTTCACTTGTACTGTAACGTGTAAATAATGTTTCTAATGAAGTTAGAGCTCTTCAAGGAAGTTTCTATTGAAAAAGCATTTCAATGGGATGTCACACTAGATTGTTGCATGAATGTTCTGTACAAGTGAGCTATTTGTGGCAGCACAGTATTTTCAGTCAATGTTTTTTTTTTCTGTTTTTGAATTTAATTGATTTGGACATGAATCTTTCCACCACTGACAAGTTCCATTATTGACAAAATAAATGAAATAGACATTTGCTGAAGTTTTTCATGAAGCATATCTTGAATAACGATTGTGAATGTGAACCTGAAAAATGCAGAGCCCTCTGAAAAGTTGTCCAAACTTTGAAAACCAAATCCAGGGCGGGAACTTGTTCTGTACTGACCTCATTTGAGGAAATCAGATAGGGCCAATAGTTAAATTTAACTTCCTTAACTGTTTTGAGGTCACCACCCAGCATAGTTCACTTGCTTCGACTTAAAGTGAAGAGTTGTGCAATACCTGACAACACATTGGACACTGGTGACACTGTAACGAATTCCAGGTCGTGCCTCCTATGAAATTGCACTGGTCTCAGGAGTTCCCATATTTTTTGCGCTTTCGTTTTAGCGTGACAGCCAGCAAGCACGTAATTGTAAGCACATTGTTTTGTTTATCTGTGTTTGTGTTATTTGCTTTCTGTAAAGCACTTGGTGACAACCATATTTGTAAAACAGCTTGAAATAAACCTGTCTTAAATTTGCAGGTTACCATTTATGATCTCAAATTTTGAAAGAGAAGGTGTATAATTTCATGGGAACATGGTCCAACGTTTATTACTGGTTTTGTCATTACACATGAAATCATACAATGTCGCTCTGTGGCCCCTTTTTTTTGTTGTTTGTTGGAAGAAAACTCAAATTTATTGAGCCCTGAAGCTCTGGACCGATGGGATGATGTAGTCTGAGTCATCGGTATTTACAAACAATCATTTCAACCTGCTTAATGGATATGGATGGGAAATGGCATCATTTTTTATGTGTACGTCCAGTCAGCGGTGATGGAGAATGTCATCAATTGAAGCAACAACTTCCTCAGTGTGTGCTACATCGACTGAGAAAAAGGAATCTCTGGCCCCCGTCCCGCTGCAGAGATGTGCGATCATTACCAGGATGCAACACATGCGACCCTCTGACACCAAAACCCCCCAATTTTTTTCCAGATCAATATCTTGTTTATGAATCTCTCTAAAAAAAACAACAGCAAAGTGCAAAAATGTTACTGCAGGCTTCAGTAAATACAGGCGTATACATTTTACCTCTCAATCTTTTGATTAAGTGATTATTTAAAGGAAGAAAAATGCAAGAATTATGCAGCCATTTCTCAGTCAGTTTAATAATGTATATAGTAATGTATATAATCCACACTGAGGAATTTGATGCTTCAGTTGACAACATATGGGATGTGATTCTGTTTAGTCCAGCCGTGCCACGGTAAGTGTTTTGTGGAGCAACAAACATTTTTTTTTCTTCCAATCATCTGCTACACAAGAGAATTCGTAATAGCAAAACCAAAAGAAAAAAAAAAAAACTTGGAAGTGTTATTTGTAATGTATGGCTCCATAAATCAGTGAAGGAATGTCATATCCACTTTTACAAAATAAAAAAAAAAAACATCAAGGTTGCTGAGAGTTATTTTCAGACATACATCATCTTAAAATATAATAAAACTGTCATCTTTGAGGAAAAGATTATAATGTGCTTTTGACATGTTGACAGATGGATAGATATGAGTGTGTGTGGATATCCAGCCCTTTGAAATGAAATCTTTGTAGTGTCCAACATTTCAAACTGAGGTTGCATGAGAGGGTCGGACCATTTGATTATAGGCTACGTAATGCTTT
>CAAKHG010015454.1:0-13600 GCA_901007715.1 Dactylopterus volitans | reverse complement strand
CCAAACCAAACAGCCACACACATACGCACAAAAACACTGCCACACACAGAAATGGAAAATCTGACCCTTTATGTAATCTTAGCTGTAGATTTTTTTTTTTTTTTTTTTTTTTTTAGACATAGAACATATTTTATATATTACAAATAAGTGCACAAGTCAAAACTTCTACATGAGCATTAACAGTGGACTGTGAACTGTTAGCTTTAGATGACATGAGAGCTGCTTGTACTTTTTTTGTATGAAACACTATCCTCTGATCGGTGCTGGCGTTTGTGTTGAGAAACTGAAATGTGAGTGAAATGAAATGCCGCATTATCACATTTGACACGCTTAACTGTAAGACTCTGTGAAAATTATTCTGTTGGGGAGGTGGAAACATCACGCCTCAGTGTTGTGTAAAAGAGAGAGGCCCTCCTCTGGCAGCATTAATGATCCCCTCCCACAATATCTCAAGATTTCAGACTGCATTTTAAACCGTAAAATTCAAATTTCAAACCTTTGTGTGTTAATGGAACAATAATCTTCACATAACCACAAAATATAAAATTATGGCAAACATAACAAAATGAGCCCTAATTTTACTTGTGATTCCAGCCATTGTTTATACAACTGTCTTTTTTTTTTTAATCTACCGACTAATTTAATTTTTTTTTTTTTTTTACATGGTTGTACATGGTTGGAAGAGATTTTGTGGTGACGTAGTTCTGTTTTCTCTTTAGCACCAGAGCAGTGAAGGTGAAAAGTCGGTGGCTGCTTTTGCACAGTGAAATATGATTATCATTGACTTTGACAAAGAAACAAATAAAGTAAACATACAAACAAAAACAAAAAAAATACAGCTCATTAGAGTTACTGCGCTATTTTGTGAATACAAAAAAAAAGGGTTGATATAAAAAAACTGAAAATATTTAAAGTGGCTTGAAAGGGTTAAAGCCAGAGTTGTTGTTTGTGCACTGCTGCAGAGGCTCCAGTAACTGTCTTATTGAAAGCACCAGAGCAGTTTCATGGGAAAAAACAGCACAGACTAACACAATAAATGCTGTCTTGGCCATATTTAATTGTGGTTATAATTTCATGTGTCCAGATGAGTTATTCTATCACTTTAGTCTATTAGTATCCCGTGGTGCGATGCTAAGCCAGTTCCAAGCAGCTGTAGCATGGTCCTCTACTGCCCTCTCCCTTTAATTTTAATAAAAAGCCTTGTGTTGGCAATGGGAGAAGTGTGCCCCAAGGTATTTTTTTTGCAAGAAATGTTAAGGCTACATGATAAGGTTTCAAAAATTACATGGTTATGTTTCCGAAAAGATAAGGATTTGGGTTATAGTGTACACTTTCATAGCAAACCACGTGTTAGAAATGTTTTTTGGGGGTTTTTATTTGCCAAACAAATGTTCGAGGGAAACGTCTCCCATGTCCCAAGCTACTGGTCCAATGGTTGAAGTTAAATTCAATTTTAATTTTAAATATCTGCTCTATTCATAGAACAGAGCAGATATTCCTGATGAATTATTACATACATCAGTGAAACATGTAGGGAAAAATTTGGAGATTGGATGGGAACGGAAAAGACGGTGAAAAATTACAAACGAGCATTGCATTGTGCATTTAAACCACGTCAAGTGTCAGCGTTTGCTGCTCTCTGGCATGTTTTTCATCATGCTGGCAGTATGTATCCAATCTACCATTGTGCGGTAAATGACAAACAGCTCAAAGCAAAGCTTGCTCTTGTTGTTTTGTGTTGCTTGCAAAGTTATGAAATATTAGCCAAAAGGAAAATGGAACATCTAATATTTGCTGATTGAGTCAGTATTTGCCGACCGCTTACAGGAATGCCACCTCATCACCAAAACCAGCCGCTCAATACAAACTCCACTGACAAACATCAGACTCATTTGCACATGGTTGCAGTAATGTGGAGGAGCTCGCAGAGCACAGAGGAAATTTAGCAGAAATCTGGATTCTTAGAGGGGGAAGCAACTTTACTTCATGGAATATGTCAGTCCTGGCAAGTCACATTGTGGTGGGAGCAGGCCGACTGTTTGCTGCCACCATGTGACAGCAGAGACTCTCTGCAAAGTCAATAAGGCATCTCATACACTGCTTTTTTTCCCCCACTCTCAATCAGGTTCAGGAGAAATTAGGACCATCAATTTAGCTGCTCTGCATACTGAATAAAATATGTCTCATGATAAAATGACCTTATGTGCCATCTGCATTGGGTTATTGATTTCAACACTTTTCCTTTTTTTTTATTGCACGTCAAACTCTCTTCTGATGTCACAATTTATTTTGTGGGATAAACAAAGTAACAAATGTGCCGACAAAGGGAGCCTCATGAAGACTGCACACTCAGTTTAAAAAAGGTCTGAATTTGATGCAAAAATACATAAAACTAAAATAAGACACCTCCCAAAAGAAGACAAGTTTATGAGTGAACGTGCGTGCGTGCGCACGTTTGGACTGTCTTACACAACCGACGGTGGAGGAAATCTTGGCCTCTTGTGTGATATAACTTGTCTCACACACAGACCTCTTTCATTAAAGTATTCCGCTTACATTTCACCATTTTTCAACAATTAAACTCATGACTTTGACCTCAATGCCATTAAAATCACAATTTTCATGTAAGATTATCAGTATCTAACTTGACATTATGGACTTTTGTGCACTGTTGGCATGTTCATAATCATGCGAAGAATTCTTATCTGCACCTAAATTGGTTCTAGTGAAATGGAGAAACCGCTCAAATAGACTGAAAACACATGAAACCACTGAGAAGGTTACGGTTTATTTGAGAAAGTCACCATTCACATCTGTATCACACTGATATCTTCATCCCCGAGTCACTGTCACTTTCAATACAAAACATTCTCTTAAATACTATTTAAATGTATCATGATTTCTTAATTTAAAAAAAAAAAAAAATCACTTAACCACAGTGCAAACACTAACACAGAGAGTCAATACACTCTCAGGACAAACAGTTTTTTATTATCAGCTCTTCTATAATCTGGCATGAATGTAAAAGCAATTTTGAAATGTGCGCATAGAAAGAATTTTCTTAGCAAAGAACGACAAATTCCATTTATCAAATTGTCAGAGTGAACATACAGTATTGTTGGGGAGAAAGAAAAAAAAATCCTCTACAAATATACTGCAGATATACAAGTAGCACAACCCAAGTTGTTTTACGACATCTCAACTCTTTACTGTGCTTAGCCAAATGGCAGCTTATAACAAAGCCTCTTACAAATAGGAGTTGTCCCCTGTCAACAAAAGTAGCATTTCCAGAGAACAGAAAGTCAAAAACGATGGCCTGTCGGGGCTGATGAGTGACATCCCGCAGCCTCTACACCCCAATGCCAGGGAATATATGGTTTAGCCTCAGGTTAGAGCCTAAGCACTAACCAGCGCTCCAACTCATCTGGTTGGTCGGTTGTTTAATGCCGGAGCGGTGGTGATGGGGGAGCTGCATGGATCCGTGCCCGGCTTTGTCCATCTCCGCTCAAGAGCTGATGGGGATGTTTTTCTTAATCATGTTTGCCCTTCCCTTTAGGCGTGCCTTCATTCCAGGCCACATAAACAAACAAAGCCAAAACCACATGTACGGCGAGCACAGCAACAATGGCGGCGTAGAAGTAGCTGTCAGAACTTGACATCTTCATTGAACCTGGGAAAAAGAGGAGAGGAGTGATCATGACATGCCGCTGTGGAGACCGTCCTGAAGGTACAAGAGCATCTCTTCAGTTCAAATGTAACTGTGATTGACAGATTGTCATATGATTAATGGATGGGATAGGGTCACAATAAATATGCTGATCATTGGAACTCAGCAAAAGATAAGGAGTTCCACAGCTTATCTCCACTGGTTTTAACAAGCCTCTGTATGTGGACGCAGACAGAACCAAAGACGTTACAGAGGATATTTGCATTTACATTTACGGCATCCATATGCAGTAGCAGAGGACCCATTAAGCAGGAGCAGAGGACCCGTATGCAGTAGCAGAGCACCCCGCTTCTGGTGTTCATTACAATGCCCCATCCTTTGCATCTGTGGCTCCTGCATTTAGCGACATACATGCGCAGTGATTGAATTATGAGAGGGAATTTTATACTTTCAATGTTTAAACATACCCTGCTGTATGTAAATCAAACTGAACCCACACTAATGCACACGTTTTTCCTTCATATTAATCTATTTACTTTGTACTTTTAGTAGTTTTGCATCCAATTGCGACCGATTGCCTTTTAAAATGTGACGTATGTGAGTGCATGTTCTGTTCACCTTCTACTGTGTAACACACCACAGGCTGGATCAACTGTATCAGGTACCTCTAATTGACACTAGGTGGAACCAACAATAAGTTGCACAACTTTCCAAAAAAAATATAAAGAAAACCAAAAAATTATGCATTTGGGACTTTTTTTTGGGGATTTTTTCCCCTGTTGTGACGAACCGTGACCCCAAAACTGAGGTACGTACCGAACTCTGACCTTGGTCTAGGTGAAGTCCAATCATCAGTTAAACAGTCACTGCCTATTTGACACAAACAGTCTTCATCAATGTATATTTTTCTGATGTCAGAGATGTGATTTGTGGAGTGCCTCAGGGAGCTGCTTTGGACCATTACTGTACACCATCTTCTCAAATGACCTACCACTCGCCCTAAAAAGAGCCAAAACTGTAATGCATGCAGATGACTCCATCATTTGTGTATCAGCAACCTCAACAGCACAGTTATACAAGGTACTAAATGAAGAACTGAAATCTGTGTACCAAAGAGTGGAGGAAAATCAACCGGTTCTAAACTTAACAACTAGCTGCGTGACAATCAGTTTGAGTTATTCGACAAGAAAAAAAATCCAACATTAGACCTGAAAATAAATGGCACATCCAAACACATGCACAAAACCAACCTTCTGAACATTATTTTCGACAATATATTAATCTGGAACATCTCGACAAAACTACTGCAAAAATGGTATGTGACATTTCAGCAATTAGATGAGACGCAACATTGGTGACACCGAAAGCACTGAACCAAATAATTCCATCACTTATCTTGTAAAACTTAGATCATTGCTCAGCAGTTTGATCCAGTGCATCAACTGAAACAACAAAAAAAGTACAAATACTACAAAGCCACGCAGCAAGCATAGCCCGTCCAATGTAATATTAGGACTAATGTTAACACGATGCATAGTAGTTAAATTGGCTATTAGTTGAGGACAACTATAACTACTAGAAATCAATTCTCATTTTTATCAGGAATATAATTATAGCAAAGACACTTTCAATACTCTATAAAAATCTTAATTTCAGTTTGAGCAAACACGGGTACACCAGAAGGCACAAAGCTGCCAAAAGCTAAAACTAAAGCCATCGAAGGGACATTTTTATACAGTGGAATGTATGAATGGAACCGATTACCACATTGCATATCTAAAACCAATGGTATAATTCAGTTTATACAATCATTAAGGCAGTATCTATTTACATATGAATTATAATTAAATATAACGTGGGTGTTTGTAAATATGTATAGACGGATGGATGTATATATGAGTGCACGTTTACGTATTTAAGTGAGAAAGTAGACATGCATGTGAGTATATTTGGGCTTGCATATATACGTGTGTGTGTGTGTGTATGTGTATATATACGTATACATATGTATGTATGTGTATATGCATGTGCCTGCAAATTTATGTCTAGATATTTGATGGCTTATACATTATGAGGATCTTATGTTAGATATTGCCATATTATATCATTTGTAAGTTATTACAGGTGATTTTATTTTATCATAGTTGGTGTGTGTCCGTGCTGGAGGAGAGATCCTCCTCTGTGGCTGCTTCCTCTTTTTTATTTTTTATTTTTTTTTGCTGTTTAACCACCATCTTTACACAAATAGCACCGACTTGAGGTGAGTCTCCACTTCTAAATGACAGCATCGATGCCATCAGAAATCCGGCATGAGTCCAGCTTAAGTGCCAACGCGAGGCCAACGACGAGCGGCTGTCTCGGGCCTGGGAACATAAACCAGTCAGTGCTGCAAGCCTCACCCTCAAAGATGTAGGCCTTTGATGCGAAGTATAGACCGATGGGAAGCGTGACCATCAAGATAGTGAAGAACAGCAGTGTCTTGAGGGCTGAAACCAGGGAGCTTTCATTTCTGCAAAAAAAAAAAAAAGATGTGTAGGTTATAGAGTCAGCCGATGTTCTCTGCGGCGTTTGTTCAAAATCGCCGGGACTTTGCTGGCTATTGATACGGGAGTGACTCGCGGCGGCCATTAATCTTGAGCTTCGGGATGAAATGAGGGACTGATGCACATGTTCATCACTCAACGGGACGGGGGGCTTCGAGGAGAGCCGTCACTCACACACCGAAGGCTGCGAAAGTCGCTGCGGTGCTAGCTAGCTAATGTTACCCGGTCGATTAAGCATCGTTTCCTCACCCTCGGAAATAAGGCGGCGGTCCGGCGGCGGTGACTGAAGGTTCTCTGACAGATCCGTCCATTGCTGTCTGGAAGGGCGATGAGATGACGACAGAAAAAAACAACAACAACAGTGTGTCCAGTTGATGCTGGCGGTTGGCCTCGTCTCTGTTGTGTTGCTTCGTTAAAATCGCTTCTTCCGCTTCGGGTCACGGGTCTGTCACGTGACCAGGCCTGACGCCGGCTGTTATCGCGAGACCACAATTCCCGGGAAGCGCAAAAGGCTGTAACTAACCCATGTAGTCATACACCTCTGGGCGAACCTCTGGGCAAATCTCTGGTGGGGGGGGGGTTAGCATGGTTTAAAATACAAGCACAGTGTTTAGTCCACAAAAGTAAGTCCACTGCATTTCGGGAGTTTCCCACCACAAGTATAATTACTGAATATACTTGTTCTAATTATCAATATGATCAGTAATAACTACAGAAATTGACAGAGCGATATTTTGCACATTGAAATCTCAGCACATCTTGTTACTGTACTCATATTTTTATTATCATACTGATAATGTTTGCTGTCCGTTACATATTGCTCTGCTTTAAGGAGGTGCTTTACATTTCATTCTCCTTGCTATAGTTTCTGTTGATTTGTTTATATGTTTGATTTGTTTAGATATTGTTGGGGCTAATTCTGTTTAAAAACGTATTTTTAATATCCTTGTTTTATTTTGATACTTTCTTTTCAAGTCTTTATATTGGTACTGGCGTGGAGAAACCGGGATTAAGAAAGTATTTCTGATTCTGATTCGGGTATGTCACAATCTCCTAAACAGTGGCAACCAAAGTAACAAGATACTTTATTTAATTTTAAAAATTCAATTTGATTTTTTATATTAATTCCATTATCTCCTATTAGTCCCACAAGGTGAAATTACTTCTCTACATATTACCGATATAGTGCACGCACTCCACAGGCATAGTTAGCACACACTTGGCCGCGCACTGGACTGCCGTCGTTACAGCACTTAGGGACAGTAAGGTTACGTGCTCTGCTCGTGAGCCCCTCAGCTGTTTTTGAGAGGGAGAACCTTCCAGTACCAGGCTCCCCAACGTTTCGGCCATGGCTGCCTCAAAAGTGCATGAGCTGATTTTTACGTATTTGGGATCCAGTGGGTACCCATAAGTTACTCTTTGATTTACTTATTCCGCATTTACAGAGCAAAAGTGATTTCATGTGCAGTTGTGTTTCTGTCCACGTGGTGAATGTATAGTTATTCTTTTGTAGCTCAGTTTTTGATCTATATCAGTCTGAGGGGAATTTGTGGCCCTAAGACTTCAGCTCCTGCATGTGTCTGTGCCTCTGCACTTAAAGAATACAGTGGCGTTTTACAGCGTTTTCTCTGCAAACAGATGCACCAAGAAACATTTCCAGGGTGTTGAGATGAACAAACATTCAGGCTCTGGCTTGTCTTAGAAAGTATCAAAGTTACCCTCAATTAAAGTATAATGATGGAGTATTAGGGCCACATTAAGAGAAGAGAAAAAACCCATTAAATTACGCGAATAAAGTCGGAATATTATATGAGAATAAAGTCATAATATTATGAGATCAAAGTCATGATATTATGAGAATAAAGCCGTAACATTACGAGATTTTTTTTTTGTTGGTGTTACCAGCTCAACCAAACGCCGGCTAGCACCCGCTGTGGACAGCCTCCAATGTGTATCACTGTGTTTATGAAGTAGTCTGCGATCACTTTAGGGTCAATGTTAGTGTTATATGCTTCCTTCCACATAATGTGATGGCTAAATCCATCAATGCAGCCATTAATTGCAATGCCAAACGGCTTCAGTTTATCATAGGGATCCACATGCCACAGTGCGTTGGGCCCCCTGCTGTTGTACTGCCGACGCCGGAGACGCCGTGCCGTGATCCAGGGGGAGCTCCACTCCCCCTGGATCCAAAACCTTAATGATCGTCCTCATTGTTTCCTGAAAAAAACCACAAAACCTCTCTGGATGGCGCGCAGGTGTAACTACCGATGTCGTTGCAGTCGACCACTACCAGCCAGCTCCTCTTCCACAAAAGAGACTATTTCTTCCAAATCTAAAGTATAAAGTATAACTTCACCAGGCGCTCAACATCCCTCATTTTCACGCAGGCAGCAGACTTCTCTCTTCATTGTAATATTTTATTCTGGTAATATTGACTTTATCCTAGAAATATTATGACTTTATTCTCATAATATTACGACTTTATTCTGATAGTATTATGACTTTAGTCTCATCATATTATGACTTTAATCTCGTAATATTATGATTTTAATCTTGTAATTTACGACTTTATTCTCATAATATTATGACTTTATTCTCGTAATATTATGACTTTAACCTCGCAATATTATGACTTTAATCTCGTAATATTACGACTTCATTCTCATAATATTATGACTTTGATCTTGTAATATTATGACTTTATTCTCAATATTTAATTTCTTTTTTTTTTAGTGTGGCCCTAATTCTTCTTCGTAAAGTGTGGCCCTATTATATTGTTTTATTATTACTATTCATGTTTTATAGTTGTTGCTAGTCAAGGAGATGTAATTTGCTCTGCTTTCTATATTTATTGATAATGTTTTCTGTTCATTGAAGTGTAGCTTGCTTGATTGGCCTTGGAGTAAAAAAATCATCCATGACCATGAACACATTTCTGACAGTAAACTCAAATAAAGGATAAAATTCGTCGTTTGACTACTGTCTCTGATTGTCCTGCATATTTTGAAATACTTTGGTAGGTTTTACTCTGTACAAAAGAAGGCAAGCATTTGTAAAATTTTATATTTCATAACAAGGGTTATTCGACATTCTTACTATTTAAAATGAATTCAGATCACCTCTTTCACCTCATAAAAAAAAAGCTTGACCCAGACAGGTTCAACTTTGGTACAGCTAAGCTTAGAGGAATGCCTCACATAGTTAAAGGCAATAGAAGGCTTGCAATAATATTAAAGTGAAGCATTTTATTTCATGCTCTATTTCTTAGAAAGTTGCCAACTATTGAAACTATTGAAATTCCAATTGTCCGGTATTTCAAGAGAGAGAAAGTTGTATTTATTGGTGGTACTCCAAGGCAACAGTCAATGATTTTTGCTTGATCTAAGACACTTCTGACGCGTTTTAAAGTTGAAGCCCAAAGGGTATTATATTAAAATCATGAAGTTGAAATCATTTTGATTTACCATATAGTATACTATACTGTATGTATGTATTATTAAAGTAAAAATATAAGTATATTTTATTAAATACATTTAAATATTTGGAAATTTTTTACACATTTGTATGGGCATTTTACTGTATGGCCATATCATAAAGGAACATTTATTGGGGTGAGTATGGCTTTGAAAGCCATACCCAGGTTTACAGTAGACAGTATTTAAAGTTTAATTGAAATTTAAGGATTAAATTACGATTTAAACAACTCAACTTGATACTCAATTAATGAAAGCAATGCTTACTGATGGTTTGAAATTTAAAATTATAGCGGCATTTGAAATTTCATTTTCAAAGAATTAACCATCTATAGAGTTGACAACATTCAAAATGTTCATGATGGTGCACGTTAAATTGAGGAATGTATACTCTCACAATATGTGCTGCTGTCATACATTCATGCCCAGCCTTCCTATCTAAAACTTCGAAAGCAACTCATCACTTCACCCACACTCCACCTCCCGCCCTCCCGAGGCCCCCCGACATTCATCTTGCACAGCACCAGAAAGCTACCTTTGCTGTCCGGATGAGACGCAGCAGTCCTTCTAATCACTCCAACGCGAAACCATCCTCATCAGTATTTCATACACATGGCTTATGATATGTATACGCAGCCAGCTTTTCATCCCTCGCCAACAAATATCAACTATTTGTCACAGCTGTTGGTGTGTGACACTCACCGGCAAGGCACTCTTGTGTGTGTGTGTGTGTATAAGGATCAGCGGGTCATCTGTTATCTTCAGTGTAGAAGTGTTGGCGTCTGTATGAAATGTGAAAGCGACTGCCTCACTGTGTGTGTGTGTGTGTGTGTGTGGGGGCTCATGCCCAATCTTGAAAATTGATTGAATTTTGTTTAGTTACTCTGTGACTTGTTGCAAAAGAGCGAGGCGCGGTTGCTAACGGGGGGCAAACACATGTCTGTCACTGCAATGTCAAGTGTTTGTTTGGCTCATTCGCCACCACCTCCCCTCCAGAACATCCTTTCAGGCTTACATACACGTCATAAGCTATGTTTATCTAATAATGACAAAGATGGCTTCACACTGCCCGCCGTGTCTCATACCGATGGCCAATGGTGCTTTGTGTAACTGTCAAGGCAAAATGGGGCGTGATAAAGCATTTGCATCAGAAAATGTGGGGGGCATTGTACATTGATGGCAACATGTTGGAGCATTAAGCTTGAAAATATTCCATTTGAACTCAGAAGGTGGAGATTCTCAGATCCCAGTCTGACACGTCATCACGAAGTCAGACAAATCTCGGTAACCCTGTCCTCAGAATCAAAGATGGCTGCTTGCAATATTAACAGTTTATTAAAGTATTACCAGTGAATGAAATTTATAAAAATTGTCATATTTGCGCCCCATTAAACCAACACCCACTCAACTCGGGTGTGACGTCATTACCAGCTCTGACTTCCAATTTCAGAGGTAAATGGAATGAAGCATTTGTGCTGGACAGGCCAGACCATGATCGTTAACAGTTCACAGTGCTGTCCAAAACTAGTGCAACTGATCATATTTTAATACCGTATAATTACGGTCTGGTTGGGTTTAGACACACAAAACAAGGTTAACTGTAGAGATAGGATTGTGACTGAGGTCAAAACACACACTTTTCAGAAGGTTGCACATGCGCAACGCACAGTGACTGAGCTCTGTAATGGACAACCTGCTGCCTCGCACGCAGACGTGAAAGGCTGCCTTGCGTGACACTATCACACACGCGCGACTTCAACACAACGCTAGTAATTGACGGCGAGGGATGAGCACAGGCTCGCAGAAGACATGAAACGAGAATGTTACAATTGCCCATTCATATCCTGACATGACTGTCTCCTCCCTCCGGTCCCACCAGCGAACCCTGAGGATAGAAGATTCCAACACACAAGTCATCTTAACTTGCATCTTTGGTGAAAACAGGCATGAGAAAGAACATGACCGGTGGCTGCAGAGCCACAATTCATGTACAGAATGTGCTTTTGCATCCTACGTGCCTGAATAATGTAACAGAGCGCTAAATCTTGCTTAATCGCGGGTGTAAGAGACGGCAATTTCATGCAACATATACCGTGCATTCTGTGTCGGTGTAGCCAATGTGCTCATATGGTGTGTTCTCCCAGGCTGAGTGTCAAGGAGTGGCACTTTCTGCTCCAGTTGGCTTTGTCCTGGCTGGTCCCATGCTCAGCAGGTTCCCCAAAACTCATTTCATGTGAAAGGACATTCCGGAGGGAACAGCCAGAACCACGAAGAGCAGTCCGGTGATCAAAACAGTCATGTTGCTTTGTGTGTCAATTTCGCTTTTAAGCAGTTTCTCAACAAGGACCAAGACGTCACCATCTCTACAGACGCAGACGACTGATGCAGTAAATCACATTGTTTCCGGAATTGTCCTGGGATTACAGCGAGAGTTCATCTTGGTTTTGTTTTCCTACTGGAGCTGTTGCTCTTTTGAGAGAAACAGGAAGAACAGAGGAGACTTTTCAACACAGACATGTTCGAACACAGCAGCCCACAAGTCATGTACACTTTGGACCTAAAACACATATTTTCACTTGTCTGTATAGACATCATTATTAGTGTTTACTCTATACAGATACAGTAGCAAAGCTGCTTAGAATGCTTTTCTTGTGAAAAGCCAAACCTGACACACATACAATAATCAAAAGGAAGCTTTTTTTTTTTTTATAAAAGCATGACAACAAATGTATGTTGATATTAAGGACTAAGAACTGTATGTCAAATGTTATAGGACTCAATAATATGTCTCTAAGTTGATATGGAAACAGTTAATAATATTATTCCTTAGCTCCCTTCGCTGCTTATCTGAAATGCATGACTTTAATCTACTTCAACCAAACAAATGATTAATGATTAAATACCCAAATGTGCATGACACAATGTTCTCAAATGCTAATATCTAAAGGCGTTGAAAACTTTTTTTAATCTGATGATTCCAAAACAAACAGTGTCTGCTTTTCATAAACAAGTCATCTATAATTATTCAAGGTCAAAGTTACATCCTCCCAATACACTAGGATTTTATTTTCTTTGGAAAACGATGCAAAACTAAAAATTAATTAGGCAGTTTATTGCAGTGAGCATTGGGAATAGCGTAAAAATCACAGGCATCACTGACCGGCCACACATGCTCACTCTATTACAGTGGGATTATGAATTTTATTCAAACAACCACAGCCAAAATAGGAGCTTCGCAAAGATCATGATCTCAGTGGAATTGCAGTGACTAGATTTTGTCAAGGGGTCTCCTATTGCAAGTTCAGTACTGGGTTGCTTTTCTTCCTGGATCTTGACCTCCGACCTTCTGGAAATATTTCCCATGGCTCTTTTTGTCTGGACTCTTCAAGCTATGCCTTTTGCATTCCACGTGTCACCAGTGCTCTATGTCAAGCACGAGGCACCCCACACTCTACACCTGTTGTTGTTTTGGCAAAGCCACACAAGGTCCTTCACATTATGCAATGCAACCTATACTGTAAATCACATTTCCACTTTAAAAGTAGTTCCGTGCTATTAAAGTTCACCCCTCCCCCGCAAATGCCAGTATTGACAGTATTGTTATTGGCATTAATGTGTGTCAGGTTTCATTTCATGCTTTATGAGCTAGTATTTTCCTTTTGGTACCATGGAGTTGTGGAAACTTTATGCTTGCACTTGAGTGACTATTAAAAGTCCAACTTTACATTTCAACGCCACTACTTACAGGACATATTGTAACCTGAACTGGTGGGCACTTAACTTGCAAGGCAGATGAATTCCTATGTGATTTGAAAATCACAGTTAATCTAAAACTATAAAACTCTGTAAAGTTGAGGAAAGATTCTGTTCAGCTCCATCACCTCTCGTATTGGTCAGCATTTGACATTTTTCCA
>CAAKHG010015453.1:0-10854 GCA_901007715.1 Dactylopterus volitans | reverse complement strand
CTCTAAATCTGTAAATATAAAGTTTTCCATGTTTCTTAAAACTGTTCCAGTCACTTTCATTCAAAAATTGATTTTTTTTGTTTTTACCAGTAGGTAGGTTTTATTATAAGCCTGTTTTTCTTTTGCAAAATCTGAATCCCTATGAGTATCACAGCTAGCGTGATAAAGTGTCTACATGAACATAAGTTGCTAACTATTGCTAGCATAGGCTATGTTAACAGTGTCTGAATGACAATGGACTGTTAATTTACCAATTCTGTCAAAACTGATTAGAAAGGTACATTACACCAACATGAAGCTGACAGCATTTTGTTTCTAATATTCATTACCAAGGAGAAGTTTATTCTGTTGGTGTCAAATTTCATTAAGCTGGGGAAGGTAAGTGTGTCTGAAACAGTAAGGTTGTAAGTCGTTAGTAATAAATATCTACTATATCTGATGCTAAACTCAAGAGACACTCACAGACCTGTTCATGTATGTGTCGTGTAAACATCATTACACTGGCTGCACTGAAAGAAAATAATCATTGGTTCTTACATTTAATGTTGAGTTAAAACAAATTTACAGGTTGTAATGTGATGTGTGAAAGAATCAACACCTAGAATAGAATAAAAGTGTCCCAATAACAATCATTCTAATATGTCAACACTTCTCTCAAATGGATCTTATAGAAAAAATCAGCATAAAAATTAACCTGAATGGAGAATTTATTTCGGCGTTTAGCATTGTATTCTATGGGATTCTAGTTTTGCCCAGTAAAAAAGATCCCTTTGGACCATCACCTGATTGTGGTGGAGGGGTTTGAGTGCTCTAATGATCCCAGGAGCTATGTTGTTGGGGCAGCAGTCCCCAGTAGAGTCTCCTATGATAAATTGGTCTTGGGTGAAGGGTCAGACAAAAAAATGGTCCATAAATTCGCACATGGGAAGAAAAACCTCAGTGTGCACCAGTGTGCCCCACCTGGAGAGTTCCCAGGGCACTGCCGTGAAGCCAGGCCTGGGGAAGGAGCCTGTTGGTGAGCGCATGGTGGGCGGGACTCCGCCCATGGGGCCCGGTTGGGCTCAGACCAAGGCAGACACATTGGTCCATCCTCCAGCAGGCCCACCACCCGCAAGAGGAACTGTATGGGTCAGGCAGCGGGCCACGGTGGGGGCCTTTGCGGTCTGATCCCGGGTTGCAGAAACTGGTAATGGGGACATTTAATGTCACCTCACTGGTGGAGAACGAGCCTGAGCAGGCGCGGGAAGCTGAGTGTTTCCTCAATGCACAGTCTGGGTTTCCGAAACCAAACTCCTTTGGAGGGATTGGACCCTGTTCTATGTTGGAGTTTTCCCGGGTGAGAGGCGGAGGGCAGGTGGGTGTCTGCTCCTAGCCCCCCGGCTCTCGGCTTGTATGTTGGAGTTCACACAAGTGGACGAAAGGGTAGTTTCCTTGCGTCTTCAGTCAGGGAACAGGGGCTGACTGTTGTCTGTGCTTATGCACTGAATAGCAGTTCAGATGCCTGGGATGGGTACAAGAAGGTGTCTCTGCCGGGGACTGCCTTGTCCTAATGGGAGACTTCAGCGCTCACGTAGGCAATGACAGCGACACCTGGAAGGTTGTGATCGGGAGGAACGGCCTTCCCAATCTGAAATCGAGCGGTGTTCAGTTCAGTACTTCTGTGCTAGCCATGGAGCCATGGTTTGTCCATAGTTAACACCATATTTGAACATGAGGATGTCCATAAGTGCATGTGGCACAAGGACTCCTTAGGCTGCAGATCGATGATCGACTTTATAGTTGCATCAGTCGATCTGCGGCCATATGTTTTTGACACTTGTGTGAAGCGAGGGGCAGATCCGTCAACTGATCACCATCTGGTGGCGAGTTGGATCAGATGGAGGGGTAAGATGCCCGGCAGATCTGGGAGACCCAAGACGTCGCTTGCCTTTTTTTCTGCACTTGTAATTGTCAGATCTTCCCCAAACTCCACATGGTGAGCCACAGATGGCAGCAATCTCACGTCAGGCAAATTAACCAAACCCGTGCAGGGTGTGAGGGCCTGTTCAATACTGCTGGCAGTTTTCTGGTCAATGTAGTTCCAGATCTTTGTAAAGCACTTTGAATTGTGTCTCAATGGTGCTTTGGAATAAATCTGGCAAAGAAAAACAACAACCAAGAAGGTAAAAATGGTAAAATGCCACTATCTAGTGGCGGTTCTGTACATTGCACTTACTCATGTATAGTAACACATTTATATTTTATTATGTAGAAAACATAGTTGAGCTTTATTTCATGGTTTTAAGTTGATTCAAACACAGAAGTTCTGACGACCTGACATTTTTCAAACATTTATTTACCAAACATTTTAAATGCAAAGTCCAGCAATGCAAGTTCTCAAGTAATTTGATATAATAATATGAATGATAAGACCAAAACTGTAGAAAACTACAAACATCAACCGTTGTATTTCAAGAACAAGACATCTGAACATAGAATCACTAATGTCAGCCGCTGAGTTGATTATAGTGCACACATGAAAACATATTTACAAGTTACAGATTAACAGAATATATTCATCATACATTAAAGAACATCAGCTTCAGTTACAGGTGTATGTCGTGCAGCTTCAGTGATCACTGTGTCCCCTTCAGTCCACCTCCTCAATGGTGGGCCCCTGGGAGCTGCCTCGCGCCTGCTGTCCGCAGCTGCCAGCAGCTCTTCCTCCTTGATAGACCTTGCTGATGATTGGCTGACATACCATCTCCAGCTCCTTCTGCTTGTGTTGGTACTCGTCTTTCTCAGCCAGCTGGTTGTTCTCCAGCCAGGAGATGATCTCATCACACTTCTCAGTCAGCTTCTTCTTGTCCTCCTCGCTGATGGTATTCTTCATCGCCTCATCCTGCATGCTGCTCCTCACGTTGAAGGCATATGACTCCAGAGCGTTCTTGGCAGCGATGTTTTCCCTCTGAAGCTCATCCTCAGCTTTGTATTTCTCTGCATCCTGCACCATCCTCTCGATCTCTTCTCTGCTCAGTCGGCCCTTATCGTTGGTGATGGTGATCTTGTTCTCTCTGCCGGTGCTCTTATCCGCTGCCGTCACATTCAAGATCCCATTGGCGTCAATGTCGAAGGTGACCTCGATCTGAGGGACCCCTCGTGGAGCGGGTGGGATTCCTGTCAGCTCAAACCTGCCCAGCAGGTTGTTGTCCTTGGTCATGGCTCTTTCCCCTTCATAGACCTGGATGAGGACGCCGGGCTGGTTGTCAGAGTAGGTACTGAAGGTCTGCGTTTGTTTGGTGGGGATGGTGGTGTTGCGTTTAATTAAGGACGTCATGACTCCTCCGGCGGTCTCGATTCCCAGGGAGAGAGGCGCCACGTCCAGCAGCAGCAGGTCCTGAACATTGCCAGAGGTGTCACCTGTGAGAATGGCGGCCTGCACAGCAGCACCGTATGCCACGGCCTCGTCCGGGTTGATGCTCTTGTTCAGCTCTCTGCCGTTGAAGAAATCCTGCAGGAGTTTCTGGATTTTGGGGATTCGGGTGGAGCCTCCGACCAGGACGATGTCCTGGACCTGCGCCTTGTCCATTTTGGCGTCCCTCAGGGCTTTCTCAACCGGCTCCAGTGTCCCTCTGAACAGGTCGGAGCACAGCTCCTCAAAGCGAGCCCTGGTGATGGAGGTGTAGAAGTCGACGCCCTCGAACAGAGAGTCGATCTCAATGCTGGCCTGCGAGCTGGATGACAGCGTCCTCTTGGCTCTCTCGCAAGCTGTGCGCAGCCTCCTCAAGGCCCTCTTGTTCTGGCTGATGTCCTTCTTGTGCTTCCTCTTAAACTCCTCCACAAAGTGGTTGACCATGCGGTTGTCAAAGTCTTCTCCGCCCAGGTGAGTGTCTCCTGCTGTGGCTTTGACCTCAAAGATACCGTCTTCAATGGTCAGGATGGACACGTCGAAGGTGCCTCCACCCAGGTCAAAGATCAGGACGTTACGTTCTCCAGATTTCCCTTTGTCCAGACCGTATGCAATGGCGGCTGCCGTCGGCTCGTTGACGATCCTGAGAACGTTCAGTCCTGCGATGACGCCTGCATCTTTAGTCGCCTGCCGCTGGGAGTCATTGAAGTACGCTGGGACCGTGACTACTGCGTTGGACACCGTGTGGCCCAGGTAGGCCTCTGCGATCTCCTTCATCTTCACCAGGACCATGGAGGAAATCTCCTCAGGGTAGAAGGTTTTGTCCTCCCCTTTGTGCTCCACTTTAATTCTGGGCTTCCCTCCATCTCCGACCACTGTGAAGGGCCAGTGCTTCATGTCCGCCTGCACCGCCGGATCATCAAACTTCCTTCCAATCAGTCGCTTGGCGTCAAACACAGTGTTGTTGGGATTCAAAGCCACCTGGTTCTTCGCTGCGTCTCCAATGAGCCTCTCGGTGTCAGTGAACGCCACATAGCTGGGGGTGGTCCTATTGCCCTGGTCGTTGGCGATGATTTCTACTTTGCCATGCTGGAAAACCCCGACACAGGAGTAGGTGGTACCCAGGTCGATGCCAATCGCTGCACGTTTAGCTGTAGACATTTTCACTGGTCGTCTATAAAACAAACAATATTTCAGAAACAAGATAAAACAACCAGAGTGTCGGCCTTTCAGCTCAGTTAAACTTCTTTAAGGCAGAAAATCCTTCAAAACGTTCCTACTGAGCTTGTCATGTTGATGAAAACTCTTACAAATATTACTGAATTATACAGTATAACTTACTGATGTCTAGTTTTCAACAGCGTTTAAGTCAAAGTCCGAGCTTACGGTTGAGTGTTGATCGTCGGTTCAGTTGATCTGAGCTCCTCTTCTTCTTTTCCTTCTTCTTCTTCTTCTTCTTCTCTGTCTCCTTTCCTGCTCTCTGAGTCCGTCTCAGTGTCTTTTATACTCGAGGAAGCTGACTGGCATCTTCTCGACGTTTCACGAGTAACGTCATCAAGCCGCCATCAGTGATAAACAGAACTTCCTGTTTTTGATTTCAAAATAAAACGCCACTGACTGAATACTTGCTGCACTAGCCGCAATATGCAGGCACTCATTTTATTTTGAAAATAAATCTCGTCAAAACAGTGAACACGTTACACAGCTTTTTCAGAAAGCTCTGGAATCAACTGGAAAAGTGGAGCAGAGGGCAGAGAAATCCAGACAGAAACCTGGAAATGACCAATATGAGTAACACGTTGGAATAATTTTTAGTGTTAATTTGTGGATGTGTTTTTATCCGTGCAATATGATCACCACAACGGTTTAAAGTTTTAGTCCAAAGAATAAAATCTCTGAATTGTGTACATTGTAAGTTGTTTAATGTGTTTTACAGTCTAGTTATGACAGGTTTGACCATCATGTGGATCAACTGATATTAGATGCTTAACTTTATTCTTTACATATTCTTCATTCCATTGTGTTGATAATTGATCATATTTAAACCTACAGTCTTGACAACTTAACGCTACTGCTGTTATACTTGAGTATGACATGCATCGATGTAAGAGTCCTCAGGAATTCTTTGCATCTTTACTTGACCCTGTGACGCTTGCCGATGATGTTAAGGAGTTAATGTTTCGTGCCCAGACTGGAACATGGCGAGGTAAAATATGATTGGTTAAACTGTGCACATTTAGTTGGCAGTAAGGTTAACTTTAGCTTGTTGGCAACCATGTGGTAGCCTGATTGATTTAACTTTGACAAAACAATTCGATGTTCTAATTAACTGTAAATTGCTATGCTTGTATAGAAATTCAAGGAACTTGTACTTCAGTACATTTGATATGACTTAATAGCGTTACTTTTACTCCACCTCAGAGGAAAATTTATCCCTTTACTCAAATACATTTGTCTGACAGATGCAGCTACTAGTTACTTTCCAGGTGATGCTTTTTGTGATCTTCCTGTCCAGTGAAAACCCCTAACGTGATAAATAATATCAATGCATGTGACAAAGTGAAGGATTTTCAGGTGAGAAAATGATCTTGCACTTTAATCTAAATAAAATATGTAACGTCTTGGATTAGCTAACAAGTAAAATCACTGTTAATCTCCGACATGAAGTTACTTTAAATATTTTTTGGACCAGATTTGACTGTTGAAATATTCTGTGGTGGGATTTCTGTAGTCATGTTTGTTGAGTGGTTTGTCTCAAGCACTCTGTTATTCTTCTTTGAGACATCTCAGCGACATGACAGTCATAAGTTGAGATCAGACGCATCTACACACTCTCTGGCAAGCGACCCAGCTGATGTCACACACCCAGATGACACCATGGACACTAGTTATTGGTGCTAGTCCAGGTCCATCAGCACCATCATAGACTCCCTGCTAAGCTGAACTATTTTCTTCTTATGTGTTCATTAATCTTTTCGTCATTTGATAAGTTGCTAAATTGAACAATCTTTTCATTTTTTGTTATTGTAGATAGAATAAATGTATATTTAACCACCACTTTATTTTCTCATTGCTTCATAGTTCATTTTCAATGGCCAAATACTTTCAGGAACTACAGACAACTTGTTTTTCTTGTTCTCTACTTTATTTATAGGGGGACTAGCTGTCAGTACTAATGTATACATGACATAGAGTCAGCTGATGCAGAATTTCTGGATCATACTCATTTGTGCAGATTCACACAGTCACTAAATTTGTAAATAAATTTCAAATTTCAAAAATTCCAAAAGTGAATAATAAAGGGAAAAAATACTTAAGATGAATTGTAAAAAGTTAGTACTAATAATAATTAAGCACAATATCAATAACGTGAAAGCAGCTTCAGGTTTTCAGAGAAGACATCAGCATCCACCTCCGCTGAGCTGATTCATGTCTGGTTCACCATCACCAGTAACCAGAGACATGACAGTGCGGATCTGACTGATAAAATGCTGATACACACTACCTAGAAACACGCCATATTGAATAGAATCCTAACAGTCAGTCATCTTTCAAACTAATTTCACTTGCGTGGGTGACATGCAGGTGAATTACAAGCCTCTTATCCGCGACAGAGAGCGCACAGCAAGCATGACTGAGCGCAGCCTAAATGGCGTCCACAATTAGCAGATTGCCCCATAGCACAAGAAATGCTCGATTCGCCTGCAATTCCTGCGAAGCTGTCTGTATTCCACAAGCAGGTCCTCCTGGCCTGGGCTCTAGTATATGAGCATAACTTTTCGCCACACACTTGCATCATCTGGAATAATAGAGATATCATTTCAAAAAACAGACTTGGTTTCAGAGTCAGATTTGGCTGGTGAGACAGCTGTTTAATGAGGAGGGCTCACTGGTCTCTTTCAATGAATTTTTAACTAGATGCAACTTCCAAGTAACCCCAAAGGAATATGCTGTCGTTATCAATGCCATTCTAACAAGCACCTTGATGTTATTTAGAAGTATACTCATGCCTTCACTTGGTCATGCTTCTCTCCCCAGTTCAGTTGACTCGCCAGAGGGCAAATTCTGTTTCTCGTTTCACCCCCAAAATATGAATAGGAAAATATGTGCTCTATTCCAATGAGACATTGTTTCTATCCATTTTGTTACTGCTTATTGGAATCAATTTGTTAAAGATATTAACTGGAAGAAAGTGTGGATGCTCCCTCATAAATTTTTAATTGTAAACAAGGTTAAGGAAGTATCTTTCAAAATTATCCATAAATATTACCTGGCCAGTCTTTATATGCAGAAATATAAAAAAGGCATTAATACGAACTGCTCCTTTTGTGACCTTTATCCAGAAACTGTTTTACATTTGTTTTGGCATTGTTATTACACAACAACATCTTGGGCAGACCTCTGTAGATTTATTATTTATCATCTCACCAAGGATTTTTCTTTGTCTTGGGAAAATGTTGTGTTTGGCTTCGTAATATGTCCTAGAGAAGAAGGAAAATGTTGCTTTTTAATAAATTTATTTATAATTTTGGCAAAGAATTTTATACATAAAAGTAAATTCATTAACAAAAAAAAATTATTTTGTTATATTTCAGAAGGAAATGGAAATTTATTTTTAAATCACTCAATGATTCTTCTAATCAAAAGAATATTTGCACCCTCTACAAAGTTTCTATATTATACACTGTACCCCTGCCTTTTTTTGTGTCTCTGTTCCACCTATATACTGTTCACCGTACGTTGTGATCTTTATACTGTATATTGTGATATTTGTTAATAAAGATTTTAAAAAAAAATTGTACCGTGTTGTGTTTGGCTTATTCGGCGTACGCCGGTGTTATAATGACGCTAACCCATCGTCAGAGGATGACAGGTGACGATCCGCCGGTGAAACGGGTGAACCCATAGACATAGACATAATTATATGTCTATGGGTGAACGCCTTGTTTTGACAAAGGACCAATAGGATGAAAGGTTAGAGGTGATAGACAGAAAGCTCACCCTATCAGATTTTCTATAGCTCGGTCGTCCAGGCTCATCGTGAGTCTGTTCGTGGAAGGCGTTTGGGTCCTCCCGGTTGATACCATTAACCACTTTCATTCGTGAAAACGTCATTTTATTCAGTCCTACAGTAAAATTAAACTGCAGTATAAACCACGCAAGAAGTAAAAATGTCGTGTACGATTATAGCCTCTGGAACGCGCTCGTCTTGACCGCCATGACACACGCAGCGGCAGGCGGGCTGTCCCGGTGTGAAATCAAACGCTCCCGGCGCAGTTTTGTTGTTGATTTCAGCGGTGCTCCGTGTTCGGCCTCTGTAGCCGCGAGACTCCAGACCGGGGACTCCGAGCCTGGAAGAACCGTGATGCACGTGACGAAAAAGTACAAGTTACACGCTCAGACTTTCTAATGCGACGTCATCGTCGTATCAAGTAGCTGGTTTGTGCCCCTGTTGGTGTAAAGCGACGTATATGCTAAGCTAGCTAGCTACAATAGCATGCCCAGCTAGCTGATTCTAGTACGATTACCGCAGACAGACAGTTTTATTGACTTTATCCGTATGTGAAACAGTTCAGATGAAGATCATTAACATTAGATTGATGAAATGGGACCCGCTCATGTAGAGGGCTGCTGTGTTTCCCGTCTGAGGCTCTTTGTTATTGTTCTCTCAGCTTTAGCTTGAAGATGACGTTTGTTGTTATTTTGTCCACTGGCTGCAGGAACAGAAACACCATGAAACCACCGACACTCTCATCTTCTGTCTGCAGCTCGGTGAGTATACATGGATCAATGTCAAGTTACTCTGATGACTGACTGATCATGGTGATGATGGTGATGTGATGATTATGATGACTTCGTCTGATCCGACAGAACGATAAAGATGACCCTTCACAGTTGTTTCTGAACACAAACAAGGCAGCGACATGATGTAATTAACGTCACGATTAACGTCCTCCAACTGTTACCACGGTCGTCCTCAAACGGACAGTCCGTTGCCCAAATGTGAACAAAATGAATTCCTTTAAGACACGAGCGGATTCTGGCATCACTAGTGCATCTCAAGTTTAGGGGCCTTTGCTTGCTTTTTGTAAAGAGACAGAGGTCAAGGAAATTGCAATTGTAGCAATATCGAAATGGTCATCAAAGAACAAACACAAGATCAGTCAAATATACTAAACATATAGCCCCCCCCCCCCTCCAAAAAAAAAAAAAGAAAAAAGAAAAACACCTAACAAAAAGAACCCAAACTAATTTGGTTTAAAATAGTGTGGATTAAAATTTAACAGTCACTTTTTGGATTTAACAATATTAATGGCACTGGGGAGGTAGACCTTTAAAAAACATTTGCCAAGGTGACCCGGTAGCACCTCCCAGAGCGTAAAGACTCAAACTGAGGGAAGATGGATGTGAGCTAGCTGCCAGGACACTCCTCGCTCTCCTCATCGTTTCAGTAAAGATTTGGATGGAGGATTTCAGGGGTTTCCCAACTATTTAATATGCCATTGACATAATTCTTGTAACGTGGGTCTCAGATTTTGAAGTCAGGTTATAAAATCAAGCAAGAGAAGAAAATAATAAAAACACAAGATCAGACTTTTGTTTAAATGAAGAAACAACACATAACCAACTAACAGAACACACAGATAGAAATATAAATGTTGTCATTCAGTGACATCAGAGCATCAGAGGCCTGTACTACGAACCTGGATTTTCTCTTATCAAGGTAACTTGAGGGCAGCGAGAAAGTGATTTAAAACCCTGGGTTTTCTGTCCTATGATGCTGGTTCATTTCTTACCTGGATAAATCACCATGGTAACTTAGGCTGAACGGCTAACCTGCTTCAGAGCAGGTTATGTTCTGGATAAGAGATTAATGAGTATAAAAGCCCCACCTCCTGACCAGTCAGTTCTCTTGCAGAATGGCCCGTCCATTCTTAGAAGATCCTGTTGACATTGGTGCGCGGATCAGGAGAGAAGGTGTTTTTAGAGATAGATGCAATCCTTCTGATATACATAATTTCATCTAACGGACTGCGGTACATTTGTCAACTGATGGAGCTATATTATGCAAATGAAATCGAGTGATTTAGAGTGCTATCTGTTTATATTGTGCGATAATTTGATAATGCATAAATTTGTGAGATTGTACATTAACAGAATCAGTAGTTTTATGACAGCATTTCTTCCTGGCTTTTGCTGTGGCAAAAGTGTTGCTTTTGCGCTGGACGAGATGTTTGAGTTCTTCATATTTTTGAAACATAATTGTCTGTTCCTCCATTGTACAGTAGGCTGTTCTACAGGGTTTCTCCATGTTTGCGATTGATCAGACGCAGCAAACCCCGCCCCGCACTGATAGAGATGGAAAACCATGGGTTCAATTCCCGAGTTGTTAACCAGCTTCGTTAAACCGCTTATCAGAATTGCGAATGTCTGGATAAGTAAACCCAGGTAACAGAGAGATATCC
>CAAKHG010015450.1:4659-19129 GCA_901007715.1 Dactylopterus volitans | reverse complement strand
ATCGGCTGCTCACAGGAAAACAGCCTCAGCCGGCTCAACACTGTCAAAATCCTCAAGTAATGAGAAGCTGCAGGTTTGACATGTCTAGCAGCAGCAAGAAAGATGTTCCAAAATAAAAAAAAAAAAAAAAAAAAAAAAAAAAAAAAAAAAAAAAACTAACCAAAACACATATTTATTGCACAAGAAAAAAGATGCACTGAATCAGAATACAATTTTGTCCTACTGATGTGCATTCCAGTGAAAAATCACTTCATTTCCCCCATAGCGCACAACTCTCATTTTTCATAGACATTTCCGTATTCCTTATACTTTTTTTATTCATAAATAATTATCAATATAGTTAGACTGTTATTCTATATTTTAATACATATATATCCACATATATATTTTGCACCACATATACTCATATCTTAACCCAATTCATCAAGTTCCCTCTTATCATCATTCTAACATGGAAGAACTAAGATAATCGGTAGCAGCAACTTCATACTTTGCTCATCCCTGTTGATTCCACAAAGACCCAGTTTATCATATGGGAGTAATTAATTTCACCATGTATGTGATTATGGACAAAAAAAACAAAAAGAAAAAACAATCAGGACCAAAAAAATAACTCTTAGTTTGATTTTGGTAGTCTGAATTCCATTCTGCAGAGGGGGCACAAATAATAATAATAAAAACAAAACAAAAATAAGGTGAAAAGATAAACGCAAAGAGATTCTCTGCAAAAAAGCACATACGTCAGAACAGTTCTACAGCTTTTAAAAACAAATTTTAACATTTAGGTAAATATGGTTTCTATCACTTTTTTTCCCCAAGCGATAAATTTGTGTAAAAAAAGGAAATTCACACAGTTCAAAAAAAGCACATTAGCTGTATAATAAAGTACTAAAAAACTAAATCAATAATTTGTATTTATTCCATAAATCATTTCCCCCTCTCCCAATTTTTAGATGATGAACATTGTGACAGGACACGGGGGTGTTTATTCATTATTACTTTAAGTCTGTCCTGATGTTGTGGACCAAGCACTGTCTTATTTTTCGATGAGTTTTCGGTGTGTACTTGATTGTGAAACATTTTTTTTTTTTATTCTTTACAATGTGCATCAAGTTTGTTTGTGTTTTTCTTTTTTTTTTTCTCTTCCCCCCCGCAATTCTGTGTGCCTCCAATGCCTCTCGTAATGGTTCATAATCACTGATGCATTTTTGACAATGTCATTAGTTCGTTTGCTTTTTTGTGTGTGTGTGTGTGTGGGTTTCATTCAGTTTATGAGCTCCAAAAATGAATCCTTGAAGCAAAAAGAAAAAAAAAAGAAAAAAAAGGTAATTCCGTATGATGCTTCAACAGTCAGGATTCCCTCACTCTGTGTCAAGGCGAGGTTTTATTTGGGTTGGGAAATACTTGGTCCTCCGGGAATCATCTTTTTCATTTTTTGACAAGTCATGTCGCACATCCAACACTTAATGAGTTGTTAGCAAGGAGTTAAGGAGTACTTTCTCAAGCAGTAATTTATGGCTCAGAAGAGAGGCGCACTGGGTTTTTCTTTCCAAACAGCCCTCTGCTTTTTTTCGTCTTCCGATACTGGGTCTTTTACGTTGCATAGTGATCAAAGCTTCCCAGGTACTCCAGTCCAGCTCTGTAACAGAACTGGTATTGATCCTGGAAACACACAAGAGAAGACTTTAACTCACACCGCCTGTTAGGGAGCTTCACACCCATCCTTCACTTCTCAGCCTGCCAGCTCAACATAAAGAGAGCCGCGCACAGAGCCACATGCCGCTCTGGGTGGGACTCTTTCAGTATCGGCTGTATTACGGATGTGTATTTTTATTCAGCATTAAATGGGAAACATAAAGGCATTTCAAAAAAAAAAAAAAAAAGCATGAGAAGAGAGCATAAGTAGGTGCGCGAGCGAAATAATTCATAGATCGTTAAGATGGAATTGCAGCAGAGAGCGGACAAGTGTGGCCCAGCTGCTGAGTAGCTCTATGTAATCTGTTTGGTTGGAGAGTATTGCCACGATGATTCATTGAATAATTGCCAACTATTCAATTAACAACTGTTAACACTTTATGCAAATAGTTGGTGCTTGTTTTTTAAAGTACACAAGTCCAAGTCAAATAAAACATGAATATACTTTTTGGATTCTTTACGACTCTATGTCAGGAAACTTTGGGTTATTTTCATATCTTTGGGTTGTAGACAAAGCAAAGCGGTGGGATATCGTCATCCTGGGCTCTGGGAAACATGACCAACACACGGATCAACAATTTCAAATCATATATATTGGTTGCAGCCCTAATCAAAACACTGAAATGTACCATCGGTTTAGTAACGCCGTAAGTGATTCCATGTGTAGTCTACAGCGTCGCAGAAAAAAAAAGAGAAAAAAAAAGCAGTCGCTTCATCGCTGCAGTTTGTGTGCAGTGTTTCCTTTTGCAAGTCAAGAGGAAAAGTGGAGCGCGGAAAAATAGAGCGGCTCACCTCTGTCTGCACCATAGCTGGTCTCTGTGTCCGCAACATTTTCACCGTCTGAAAGATGTCTACGACGCCCTCGTATCTCATCCGTTCCAAGACGATGCTGAGGGTGATGAAAACTCCGGTTCTACCAACACCCGCGCTGTGCAAAGAGAGAGAGAGAGAAAAGAAAAAAAAACATCAACAGGGCAATGACAAAGCCAAAGAAACCAGATACACCAACCAGTTATTTCAGTGTTTTTGTACATGATTGGTCTCTGTTGATGGAAAACCTTAAAATGCAATTGGCTGAGAACGAGGTACCTCCTTTTCATTTTTATTCAAAAAGGCGGGTATTATGGTTTGGTGGTCATTGCTGTTTTTTCACTTACCTACAGTGGACCGAGATAGGCCCGTCCTGGCCAAACTGCTCTTTCGTTTTATGTACTTGGCCAATGAAATCGATGAAGCCCTCGCCCGATTTTGGCACTCCTTGCTCAGGCCAGTCCGTGAACTGGAACTGCCTGACTGTTCGTGACTGCCCGTCCTGCGAGAGGGGCAGAATGCACAGAGTCTGCTATTTTAAATGGAACATCCTCAGTAATAAGGGAAAATGGTAATGAAAACCTCACAGGAAGCCAGTCTGAGGTAATTTCACAGACGGCCCCGCACATGCCAATTTCCTCCATGTCTATCTCCATCACACTGAACCACGCCTTTATGGGTTCTTAAGTGGGAAAACGGCGTTCTCGAGAAAAATCTCGGGGAGCTCAGACTCCCGGTTTAAAGCACGAGAGGAAACGTTTTGTGCTAAAAGATGCCTGTCATTTTACCTCAGTGTAGTAAACATAAACAGCAAAGATGCTAATTCCTTTGATGTGCTACTCTTGACAGGATGCTCGGAGAATCGACTTTGAGGGTGTGCATTACTTAAGTGATATTGTATCCCCTTGATAAGGAAAGCAATCCCATTGACGAGACAGTGTAACACGCACTACAAAGGAGGGAGCCTGCACCATTTATCTGTGTAAGCCTTTGATGGAATTAACAACTCTGGCAGCTCAGTGCTGCCAGGACCACAGTTGTTTTTACACACTGACATGTGTCATAATTCCCACAAACATATATTTATGCTTAAATTACACTGAGGGCCATACTTTGGTGTAAACAAATATTTGATACGCTGCCAAAGTTGGGGAGCGAGTGACGACTGCAATGTCGAAACCGCGTTCACCACCAGCACGCTGTCACCTAAATCTGGATAAAGGCAGGTGACAGAAATGTTGCATCATGGGATGCCAAAGATTAAAGTGACTGAAAAAAAAAAATAGATCAGCTTTACAAATGGTTGTGCGGCTCCTTTTTATTCATACCTTCACCAACAAATTTATGACGCAGATGGAAATTTTGTGTCACGAGTTCGAATGAGATGAGCTCCCCATTGAGCGCAGACCTTCATCAAGGCCAGTATGAGAATTTTTTTTTTTTTTTTCCGCCATGCTAGAGAGATCTGCCCTTAACCTCCTGAACATAATGTGCTTGGCAGAGATAATAATTTTGTGCCTCATAGCCATGAAAACATTAAGGACTCACATCAGTACATAATTGGAAGCTACTTCATATCTTTACTATTTTGACTGACTGCTAGAGAGTGATGTCGGTCGTACTGAAATTTCTAATCCAATTTGATGTGACTTCTTATGAAGAGTACTGGAAGGGCATGCTGTAGAGGGCAGATCTCCACCGAAGCCAATGTAAAAATAATGCAATTTCTTGCAATGTTTCACAGATCCGCACCCAAATTTAATGGGTTTTTACTCGGCCCGAAAAGCAAATATTCAACGCAGGGTTTACTACGTTAAAAATCAATTCTTTCCTTTGTCGGAGATTTACCAGAAAACCTTTTGGAGTGACAGATTGTGTGTAGATGACAGTTGAAAGTTCTTATTTTATCATTGACCCCCGATTGTTCCATGCAGTAAACAAGTCCAATGAGTTCAGAGTTCTATTCCCACTATGATCATCGAGCTTTCTTACACAACAACGTCCTCTTACCCTGGCATCAGTCACTTTGAACTCTCTCAGGATATACTGGGGCATGTTATACTCAGCCATGGGGTCCACCACAAAGTACTGGTATCTGGCCGACCTCTCTGCTGGCCAATACTGGTGGCATTTTTCCTGGGAGTGAGAAACACGATACCACAATGAGCCGCAACATTCTCTTCATACACTAACTTCATTGTGTCCATTCCCAGATATTTCGCATTCAAGTCATGCAGTATTTGGCTTAAAGGCTCAAAGCCTAATTTTTGGCCAAATGTATGGTATATCGTGCAAGCGTATTTTTTTGTAACTTGTCCGTCTTTTGTAGCCAGAAAAGTTTAATGTGCCATAACCAACTGGTATATGAGCAAAGAAAATACATACCCTGCCCATTTCTCTCAGCTTGGTGAGCATAACAACAATCGTAGAGTTGTGCTCCCAGAGCATTCTCCAGAAGTCCTCTGTGGTTTCTGCCAGTGGTCCCTGTGTGGCAATGTAGGCTTTCTGTTGCCTGTGGGAATGCATCAATCAAATGATGCATTAAGTGATATAATCAACACACAAAATACATTCAGCTTTCTCAGCAAGTTCGTCAACAGAGACACTGTAATAAGTGGCCAACATGGCAAATCTAGACTCTATTGATTTTACATCAATAATGAGATACTCAAACAGTGCTGAAGTACATACCTATACCCATCAATGAAACTGGCATTGATGTAGTCAGAGCCCTCAACTCCTCGAATGGGCTGAAGACACACTCGTGTGGACTCGTATGGCATTATGTTAACAAGGCGGTTCTTGAACTTGTTGCAGGGGAGATTGGCACTGATGAATCGTGATGTATGGGCTTTAGTGTTAGCTAAACGCTGCATGGGAAGACAGAGAGAAATCACTGAGCATGCTGCTGCCAGCTATGGAGTGAGGACTTAATAGTGTTCCTTTATTTCCCTTGTGACTAGCTCTGTGTGACATTAAAGATGAAATGCATAAGATAAAGGTATAAGTAATATGAGCAACTGCATGCTTGTTGTGAGAGTTTGGAGGGGGGAAAAAAAAGCACAATAAGCTCCATATACCGAGGGGCAATATCTACACCAAAATGGATCGCTGTGTACTGCGGTTATATGCACTTTCATGTAATTGACTGCTAGGGAGAAAAAAAAATTATGTTATGATGAAAAGACGGGGATATGGATCCTCAACCAACCCAATAAAGGACAGAAGTACCGTATAATCTAACCTGTTTATTGTCTCTTGGTGAAATCGGCATCTATCCCGCTGTAAGACACTGGATGCGTGACAAGCAACCCCACGCACCGAATGAGGTCGGTGGAGCCTCTCATTCGAAATGCAGAATATATTGCTCAAGCCTTCTGGCAAACTTTGGTGTCGTGGGGAAACCTGTGTTTGGCATTTTCATGTAAACTAAGATTCCCCTTTACCCAAAGAGGGGAACTATGGAAAGGGGTAGAAAGAAAAAGGAGGGGGGATTTTTTTTCCCTTAAGTTACACATCCAAGTCAACTAACTGGAACTGAGAGGAAACCACAGTCCCCAAGCTGTCTCGCATGCCTAAAGGGAGCTGGAAAAGTCTTGGAGGTTAGGCTGAAAACGTCCCAACGAAAGACACCAGGGCCCACATGTGAATTGGGACACGGGATGCAAAAGAAACATTAGCCGATCTGCCTGCTGAAGGTTTGCGACACTTGTCAGTTTAAATGTGACCTATCAGTGACGGGAACCGTTTTGAGAAAAGAGCTCGCACCTTGAACTCCAGTTCCATGCCGGTGACATTCTCTCCACCCTCTATCTGCGTCAGTTTCTGGATGTAGGCGTACAGGTTTCTTGCGGGCACTTCGGTGGTGCCGCAGTTGACGGCCTCCTGGAGTGTGTCGTGTATGAAGACATACTGGTCCTCTGTCTGCACCATGTAGTTGCGCTGGGCACGCATTAGTGTCACGTGCCCATAGATGTCCACAGTCTTCTCGTGCTTGATACGTTCCAGCATGGCATCAATCACGATGAAGCAGCCTGTGCGTCCCACCCCAGCACTGCAGTCAGCGACAAGAAGGAAAGGGAAACATATTGGATGTCATCTTCAGATGTACAATAAAGGTTATGACTGGTGTTAACTTTACATGTCGGAGCTTCGATATTACGGCCATTGCTAATCACAGCAACCATGCACTCTTTGGCTATATTGGGTTTCGAGTGATAAAAATGAGAGGAAGCGCAGCGGACGGAAAGGTGTACTTGGAATTAAAGAGCTCCCATGATCCTAGTGATGAAGCCAAACTCTCCTTGCCAAGTTTGCCACTGTAGGACTGACCGCTCGAGTGTAATTAAACTTGAAGTGGCCCTGTGAGGAGGAGAGGGTTTGGCAGTGGCATTCTTGAGCGGGCTCACTGCTGGCCTTGCAATAGACCCTCGTCCCCTTTGGACCCCACCTGCGCTCTGCAACGCATCAGTAATAATCGCTTGCGCAACAGTTTAATCTCAAAGTTCCGAAAAGTGGCACTCTGGAAAACAGGGATCCACGCGTGCGGGGACACAGGCGTTTTCTGAGGGCCCAGTTAATGTGCTCGGAAACTTCTGAGAAGTGCAGCTGATTTCAATTAATGCCATTAGATTAGCACAGTGCACCCAAATGACATAAGAGCTGGCACTCAAAGGCACGACTCTTCATTAAGATTCACATCGGCACATTTTAGATGAGAGCGTAAAAATGCACAATTTAAAAAAAAAAAAAAAAAAGTACACTTTTCCCTTTTGTTTTTTTCCCCCCACCCTCTTTTTGTAAGTTAGCTGGCAATGCAGTGTAAACGTAGTCCCTTTTTGTCAGACTGCGGCAATTTAAAACGCTGCTCAACCCAGCACAGTATGTTTTAAGAGCGTCTGTGGTGAAGATATTTTTTTTTCCTTCTCTTGATGGCAATTTATACACTGTGGGTTGACAGGGTGGTGTTAAATCTTGTTCCTTAACACTCCTCCTCCAAAGCACGGCATTGACAAGACAAGTCCTTGCACTTGGCACTCCAAAGTAAACAGGTCATTCAATCCATTAAGCTGACATGCCTATGAGGTGTGAGCCTTGCTCTTGTGTCACCTCCTTCAGATGGAGCATTTGTTTTTCATTTGCTCTGAGGGACGAGGAAAAGGGTTGAGAACGAAAACTCAAGAGGGAGCGGAGTTAGTCCCCGGGGGCCAAGTCTGGTTAATGTGCCATGATACACTGGAACTGCGCTGTGAATGGAATAAAGACACGTATGGGAGTCATTGGCTTTAACAAATGATGTGATGATCACTTTCAAAATGGCTGACACGGGCTAAATGAGACTGAACTTTTTTCCTTTTTTTTTTTTTTTCTCTCTTCTTTTGACCAAACTCTTCATAGCTTTAGGGTGATTTCAAAATGTGCATGCAAGTGGAAGAGGGGATCAGGCTGCAAAGAAATGTGAAAGCGTCGCAGCGATATGCAACGGATGAATCAGCTCCAGGTTCGAGAACACCTCAGCCTGTAGGCAGGCGGGGACGAGGGGGGGGTGCAGAAACTAGAGATTTCTCCCTTTTCCCCAGCTGTTTTCAATCTGAGAAACATTTTATATTGCGGACCCGAATGCGGGGAGAGTGATGACCTGCGAGCGAGCAAGTGACAGAGTGACAGCGCCGAGCTACGCAGATGGAGACAGAGGGAGATGAGGGATGTGAAATCGGGGTGAGAGGGGAGGGATGCGGCCAGTTATCCCCAGGTCGCGTCGTTCTGCAGTTAGCTTTCCCGAGACGGATCTGCATAACACATTTCGGTCTCCTAAATTCAAGACGAGGAACATGTGTAATACTCCTTTATCGACAAGTCACTGTGTGTGCGTGTGTGTGTGAGGTGGTGCAAAAAGCTGTCAGTATATTTGGCAGTTAAACGGGAACTGGCAGACTGACTGCACTAATGACCTGACACTGCCTTTTCAGCCAGTCAAGACCAGCTGCTTTGGACGTCGACACACATTAAGTGTCAGACTAATATGCTTCCCAGAAGTTTGGGGAATAGGGGACGGAGAGAGTGCGGCGTAAAATCCAGCTGCAACGAGATAAAGCACGCGTCGCAGTGAAAGCAATTACACATGTATTGTTAGCAAATCTATTGCTGTCAGCTAACTTCTCATCATTTCCCTTCCGAAGCCCATTGAACCCGCGCGCAAACTCGCTAGGATCACTGCATAAATGTGAATGGAGTCGGCAGCGATTTGTCATCCACGTGAAAAAAAAAAAAAAAGTGAAAATTAAAAAAAAAAAAAGAAAAACCTCAAACTTGCTACTGGATTTATCTTCTGTCAGACTGACTTTGCCCTTTATTTAGGCTCCATAGTTTTAGCTACTTTCCCTCACAAACCGCTGGAGAGTATCGACTGGCGATTTCATTCTAACACCAACAGTAGGACAGCTGCCCTTGCGTTGACCTATCCTGCCTTTTATTAACGTCACTCCGGTTAGATCTTCTCTCTGACTTGATGAAGTTGCAGGTACACTGTGTCATTTATGATGGGTATGTCAATGGACTTTTCACCAAATCATGTGATGAGGAGAGTCATTGATTTTGCCTTGCAAGGTAGCCGGAGTCTGTCGAGAATCAATCCCGCCAGGCTTCAAGCCACCCGTTCGAGGCCAAGCCACAGTGGTTTGGACCAACCGGTGTTTAGTTTAGCTGCGATGGCAGCGAGAAGCAGCTGCTCATTCTAAATCAGTAATAGCTACTCTTAAAGAGGTTAACGTAGAGGGAGGAAAAGACTTGAATCTTTTTTTTTTTTAACAACAAACAACAACAGAAGTTTCTGAGTGATTGGTTGCAGCCAATGATTCCCCTGACATTCAATAATGTCCTTTTGACCTCTTCTCTGACCTCATAACGCCTGAGTAGCTTTTCTAGCTCGAGGAGCAAAAAAGCCCCGGCCTCGTGGGTTATTGAAACCAGCAGGAACTACAAAAATGAGGAAACATGCTTTAATGTCAGCGAGGGGCAGATTTCACCAGATACGCCGCGATCTCACCTCGTGACAAGTGTGAGCTCTGCAGTAAAAACACATGAATGCATTTTGATTCTTGAATACTCCTGGTGGGGAGCCATAGGCAACCCACGAAACCCATAATCGCACGGCAACGGTGCTATGTGACGCGGAACACGGAACATGGGAATTCAGCCGATGTCCTCCCACCTCAGTGACAGTTCTTTTAGTTTTGATTAATCGAAGAGAGGCTGTGTGGTTCATAAAGAAACTTGTTAGGCGATGCAAAAATATATTAATCTTCAGACAACCTGAACTTACTTGGGTGACTCTAAATTAAAGTGGAAGTAGACAAATCTCTCCTTTCACTTGTCGTTATGTGTATTGCGAAGTAAATGTTGATTGCACAGTGTAATCACGGCTCCAGAATAATGACACAATCAGCGTTTTAAGTGGTTCCCAATAAGCCTTGCCTGTATTATGCACTTCTGTATGCCACCAGCCCAGAGACAGGAAGTGCTCAATTTACTGCATGTTCCCGAACATATAATCATCGCCACCGAGAGCGGCCGAGCCAGAAAGCCAGCAGCCACATGGAAATCAGCACCAGCCAGAAATGTTTACTTCCATAAATAAGTGTCAGAAAAAAAGTTTGTCTATCGCATTTTCTTGACTAAAACGACAAACCTGTAGCAGGAGGAGAAGATGCTGCAACACTTAATGTAGCGTTCAAAACTGAGCAACATCACACATAATGTAACAGGACAGGTATTATTCTGTGAGACAGTCAGATGTTCTGTGTTTACGGTTTATAAATCTGTCTTTTGGTGTCTATGTGGAGTAATGCAGAAGAACGGGAAAAAAAGCCATGCTGGTTTGGAGGTATTAAATTGGAGTACAAGAAAATTGGCAGAATTTCCTTTTCGCCATCGTTCTTTGTCAGACAAATCAAACTTCCCTGACTGCCTGTTTTGATGTTTAAATGGTCATGCATTCCGCCACTCAGCACATTCATTTTGGTGCACCAACCAATTAATCAACCGCTCAAGAGACTGTAACATGCTGTTAATTACGGACAGAAGAACTAATTTTTTTTCCCCTCCTCTTTTGTCTTTTGATTATTTTGCGAGCACAAAATACAACATCTTCGGCAAAACATAAATTTAATTTCTTTTAAATGTGTTTTTCTTAAGGACCACACAGCACTTTGAACGCTGTATTGTTTGTATGTAGATTTAAAAAAGAAAAAAAAAATTTTGGTCAGACATGAAGTAGAAAACCGCCTATTTATGGATTTAGAACATCGGAAATGATTCTATCTGATAGGGAGCCAGAGGAATTAAAAACCTCCCATCTGCAGAGTGACATTAAGTCCGGCATTCTGCTTCATTGCGGGGGAGGGGGGGACCCTCAGTATTTTCAATTTGAAGCGATTCGACAACTAGCTCTAATTAACTGCAGCATGTGGTAATTCTAAATCTTCAGTAATCCCCCATTCTTTATTGTCACTTTCTGACACAAGCTTGTATCTATTACACTCGCTATCGCCGCTGCTTCGCTTCTCTTCCGCCTTCTGTCACTCGGCTTTCTGTGCAGAGCCTCTGAACGACTTTCCGAGTCGCGAGGAGCCAGAAGTCCGCTTTGTATCTCGGCGCCTCTCTGTTGGGAGCGCAGCCGCTTACGGAACTGAGGCGAGGGAAGTTTGGTGTGGAAGTTATTTGTTTCAGATGCCGTCACCCAAGGGATGAGCCGAGGACTGGTGGGCCGCTGATGTGCGACATGTTAGTGGTGTAGCGGAGGGGGGGGGAGAGCGACAGGGGCGTGTGTTTGTGTGTCAGCGTGTGGGAGGAGATGTTTTTGCTGAGGGCAACGACGCGAGCACTCCGGTGTTGAAAGCACCTTCAGATTTAAAGTGCATTCGGTGAAACCTAGTGGGCTGATTTGTTTGGGCTTACAGTGGGTCACAGTTGACGCCATATCAAATGTTCTCCTTAAGCCCACATTCTCCTCCTCTGGTTCTGTCTCTTTTAAAAAAAAAAAAAAAATCTATATCGACATTAAGCAGTATAAATTACTCATGTATAAACCTCTAAATAACCACGCATATATTGTTTTCTTATTATTATATTTATTCATATATTCATTCCAGCAAATGGAGAGAGAGAGAGGCAAAAAAAAAAAAAAAAATCAATTTCATGCTTGAGGATGTTTTTGTTGTCCGCGCCTCCGCAGAGGGAAGCCTTACCTGCAGTGTACCACCATGGGCCCCGCATCCGGCGGATTGCAGGCTTTCACCCGTCTCAGAAAGGCCAGGAACGGCGTGGGGTGCTCTGGTACCCCGTGATCTGGCCAGGCTGTGAACTGGAACTGCCTGACCTCTCTCTTCTCGCTGGAGCCGTTCTGAATAGATGGAGAGAAGGTCAGTGACCGCCGTTTAAAGCACTCGGCGCTCGGGTCTGTTGCATCCAAAAGGGCTCTTACTTTAAAAAGTGCAAACGTCCTGACACAGTACGTGGCCAGCTCCACCGTGTCCAGCAGTGTCACTTGGATGAGACCGTACGTCTCCGTCCCTCTTGTGGGCCAGTATTGGTCACATTTAACCTATAATTGAGATTAAAAAAGAAAAAAAAATCATGTTAGACGGCATCTGGAAAGGAAAACATTCAGGTCAAACAGCTCGGGAATGTTTCCTGGTAACCTTCTTCCCGCTGAGTCCAATGAATGCGCCCTCATTCCTGCTGACGAGGTTTGATTTCATAATCAATGAAACGGCCTGAGATATTTGTATAGACTTGGCAGCGCTATTAATTGTCCTGACATACTCTATAATTACAGAGGTAACCACAGTTTCCAATCATATTACAGGCTCGGCTTTATTGCTATTCGAGTGCCCAGCTTTGTTTCCTGGGAGCGGCCAATAAAACACTGTTCCATTATAGCATTACTGCTTAGCTGACAATACTAGTAGTGTTGGAGGGGAAATGACTGGGTACCGTTAGCAATTGCTTTTCTCGATATTGTCCACTGCAATAGATGCGGGTTTAGCGATAGGCTATCCCAACTGAGGATACTTGGGAACATGCACATATCAAACAAAAGCACCATCCTCTCATTGAATTTTGTGAGCAGCCTTCTTAACAAAGGAATGACTGCAACACTAGGACCATTGAATGCATTCACAATAGAAGCTTTAGATATAGGCAGATATACAAAAGACAGCTTGAGTGCTTCCCAGCGAACGATATGACTGATTAATATGAAAAACGCAAACTGTTATCAGCAACAACAGCACATTATGTGCTCCAAATGTCAAACAGCTCTTGGTATGGGAGGGTCGGGATGGGGGACGCTTGTACAACACAGCTAAAAGGCACACCCATGGCACATTGCAGTTAATACAGAGATAATCAGACACTTGACTAAATTCAATCGCACAAATGTGTATTCTAGATGATGATGATGATGTCACGGTTCACACAGTGCAAGTGCAATTTAAAGTGCTCTACATCAGTACATAAGACAAGATATGGTGAAGACAAAAGCAGTATACATTGAAACTCTATCATTAATTATTAAAAAAATAGACCATTGAAATGTATCATGTGAAAAATAACAATGGTGATAAAAGCATAATCCATTAAAACTACAATAGAAGCTCTTTAAAAAAAAAGTGTATGAACACATGATTTTTTTTAAATTTAAACTTCCACTGTGTCAGATCCTCTGCCTCTGTAAGACTACAAATAAGATACAGAAGGTAGAGGAATTGGGATGGTGTCTGATCAACATATTCAATAAACAGTAAGGACAAGGCCAATAAGAGATTTATAAGCAAAATATTAAAAATTTGTTTGAATTGAACAGGGAGCCAATGAAGTGCCTTTTAAAATAGAGATTTGTCTTGGTAATAAGACCTTCGACTGCATTGAAAAACATTGAAAGGAGTGCTTTGCAGGTCGTGAGGACACGAAAATAAAAACAAGACAATCAAGGGCATTGCTATGCAACAGAATACAACCCTGTGAAAAGGCACGACATAAGAGCCACAACTGCACAAAACATAAAAGCCTACTTAATGTTGGATGAGCACTGAAAGCAAGTTTCAGTGGCGCGATAAATCTGTGTCGAATTCTGAAGCTCATCCAACACAAATATACTCACCCTACATTTCAGTGAAATGCAATTTGCAGCAGAAATGGAGAACATCAGAGAGCCACATGGCAGTGTGTGTGTGTATATATATATATATATATATATTTTTTTTTTTTTTTTCTAACTCTTACTCTGGATCTCTCCTCCAGTTTGGTCATCATGACAATGATTGCGCTCCTCTGCTCCCAGATCATTCTCCAGAATTCACCAAACGTCTCCGGCAGTGAGCCCTGGGTTGCAATGTAAGCATTCTGCTTCCTGTAGCCATCTATGTAGTTGGCGTTGATATAGTCACTCCCAGGGATACCTGAAAAGAAGTGCAAGGTGGTCAAGCTGAGGAGTCGGACGCAATTGCTCAGGAATTGCTTTAAAACAGCCTAATTTAGTGCCGAGGTCAGGAACATGTAAACAAACAAAACTTACTGTAAAGAGTAACATCATGAATAAAATGTGAACCTTGTTTGTGAATGTCTAAAAGACGTTTACTGCTTGATAATTTAGTTTAAAATTAACTCTTTATGCAATTGTGGTGACTAAAATTAAGTCAGCAAAATCAAAATATGTTTAGTGTCTATTCAAAAAATTGCATAAAATGGTCAAAGTAGGGACCAATGTTACGGTCCATAAGGATTGGCATTTATTTTATTTAGATATTTTTATCAACAGCACATTGAAATTGACAGTGTTTTTCTTCCATATCCGCAACCGACTAGCAGATAAAGCTCCGTCTGTAAAAGTCTATCACCTCCCGTGGTGAAAAACAAACTAACAAAAACAAAAAAACTGGCAAAACAATTTTCCCTCCTCTCCTTT